>JAJQWJ010000009.1:24093460-24170960 GCA_023637945.1 Phaethornis superciliosus | reverse complement strand
TTGGTTTTTTCTCCCCAAAGGCTACTTCAGTCAACAGAACTGTCATTTTATTTAAAATAAATTACTAAATAAAATTATTAAATAAAGAAATAATTTCCATCTGGCACAGTTAGCTTAGACTTTAATTAGAAATAAGAGTTAGCCATGGCATAGTACCACATTGATGCACTTTAGGAGAGAACTCCCACTTAACAAGTCGGTTTGAAAATATGCTAAAAAGTTGCCTCTGCTTATTATAAAACTGCACTCAGTCAGTGTCTAACCTACAGCTGTATCCCGTTAAAAAGTTTTCATTCTCTACACTTACTTCATCTTAGAATTCCCTTTATACCTTCCTCCAACACTGTCCTGTCACAGCAGCATCTCTGAATGCCAGCAGGTCTGGTGGACACCCACCCTGCAACCCATTTTAACTTGGGCAGGTGGAGTTCCTCTTCCAGGAAGGACATGGTTTGGCACAAGGCACTAAGTGCTGAGCTTCTTGGAGTATTCGATGAAGAAAGAGAGATACTTGAGATTCAGTTAACAGGAGTGGTCTTATTTAGGTGCTCTAACTCACCTTACAGAAATTAAAATACTCCTTTCGGTGCCAGGGTGTTCTAGATGGACTGCATTTATTTCATGCCCTGCTGAGAGAAGCTAGCAAGAGCTACTATCAAAGACTCCTTTTCTCCTCAGTCATTTAATAGTAGCAGCTTCTCTTTAATTCTGTGCTCTCAGAGAGCAGAGTAGAAAGTGATAATCTCCTTCAAATATAGCAGACACCTGTTTGATAAGTGGTAATTGCATTATTCCTGGAGGATTATCACAGTGGTGCTTGTTTGTTTTGTAATGAAACTCCTCTATAAAAGCAGAGCAAGGATTCACTAGATGTATGAAAATCCATTGCAAGAGATTGAAATTGTCTGAGACTTTGTAAACAGCTTCACTTTAAATAAGTGCATAGTAAGTGGTCTTGCCTTGTAGTAGCAGAGAAAGCTGTGTAAAATTACAGCAGCCCTTTTGTTGTTTGTGTGAGTCAGAATGTTTGCTATTGCTAGAACTTCACTTGGGATTTGTTCTAGTTGTGTGCAGAGCCTGATATAATAGCCTGAAATGCTTTCTTTAAAAATAAGTGGTCCTTAAATAATGTTAAATTCATCCATAGGTAACATTTTAAATCCTTAGCAGGGAGGTAATCTGGTTCCTCTGTTGGGAGTTTTTTGTTGTAAATCAATAAACTGTTGATAAAATGTGTAACCACAAATATTAGTTGATATAGTTGTTTTAGACAGATAACTTCCACTACCAAGCAAGAGAAGAACTCTGTTTTCAGTAGTAATCAGTGTATTGAATTCCTTATGTTAATGTAGTTACTGCCTAGTGGTCAAGACATAGGCCTGAGGCAGATCTGTAGCTCTGCAGACTTTACTTATGACATTTAATAAAACCCTTCAGCAACTCAAGTCTCACTTCTAAGAAGAGGCCTCAGATTTAATGCTAAACTTTTATTAATAAAAGTCAAAGAAAAGTAGCTACATGGCCTCAGCTGGTTTTCAGTAGAAACTGGCCACCTTATTTTTGTTAGATGGTAAAGAAAATCCAGTCCAAAATGTTGGAAATGATTAATGTTTGTCTAGTCCTTAGAGATCTCTGAATAGAAAGACCCTTTGTAATGCTTAATATTTCATTTATTGATTGATTTTCTTTATATTTTGCTTGTCACACTTGAAGCTATTACAAGCACATTCCAATACATAGTTGTACTGAATGAATTAAATGTATGCATTTTAGCTGCAACTGACCCAAACCAACAACTTACCATTGTAGAATATGAAAATATTCTTTAGTGTAATTTATTATTTCTAATTTTGAGAATTTCACTTTAATTGAGGAAGATATGTATTCAGTGCCTTTAGATCCAGTGGTGTAAAGAATTAAAGGCCTTTTCATATACTCTAGACAATGGAAAGAGAAAAAAAAAACCAACAATCATCCTTGTCAGAAGTTAATTTGTAGAAGTCAGTAACACCATGTTTTCAAAAGGCTAACATTGCAAAAAACCCAATTCCTTGGGAAGTGATATCCAGGAAGAAGAGGCAGTCTAAAAAGCCTGGCAGTGTTTGAACCATTTGTTGGAAGCACTGTTGCTGGCACAACTGCTTGGATTCTGCCAAGGAATTATATAGTGCTGGAAACATATCCAGCATTCTTCTGTTTGCTATCCAAAGTGTTGTACAATGCTGTGAAGTAAATAGCATCCCACCGTAGACCAGAAACGTGCCAAGGGTTTGGCTGATACTCTTTATGCATGCAAAGCAGCTTCCAAGATGTATCTGTGAATATTTGTGGCTGTACATGATCAGGGTGATTCATATTGTTGGGTTTATAATGTTGGTTTTTATTTCACTTACAGTTGTTTTCTTGCTTAAAAATCTGTTTAGCAGTTTTGCAGCTCTCCTGAATAGCAAAAGAAAAAAAATTAAAAAAAAAAAAAGGTGATTAGGTGATTTGTCTTCAGACAAAGCAAACAATATTATTATACCCTCTTCTGTGGCAATTATGTAGCTACTTAAAGAAAATATCAGAAACCTGACAGACACTGTGTTTGAACACAGAAGCCAGCAAATGAAGAATTTGGAGAAAAAGAAACATAGGAAGGCAGGTTTACTCTGTTTATCTAACACTAAACAGACTCTGTTGTGAGTCTGAATCCATGTGAATTAATCCATGAATTTTTTAGTTGCCCTCAGAGTATCAAAAGAGTCAGCAGTATCACAAAATACCATAACTATCCTGCAGAGCATGTGATGGTCTTCAGAGCACTGATGGGTGAGGGGATGCTGGCACATGCCCATGTTTTCAGGTACTAGAGGGATTCTTGACATTTTTCTTCTAGACTTTCTTTTGTTTACCTTGATCCTCTTCTCATTTGGCAAGATGAAACAGATGAATGCTTTGACTCCTGGTATTCCTTGTCACCCAAATGCAGTCTCTTTATAGCTTGGGAAAGGTTTGGGAATCCCAGTGTATGTATGAATAACAACGTTAATCATATTAGATCTTGTTTAGGTGAGAGAATATTTTTGGTTCCTGAGACATTCAGAAGCATACTATGAGTTATGACCTGTTCCCAGGCATATATGTTCTACAGATCAATTCATACAGGTGTACTAGCTAATAAACTCAACCAATTTACATGCATAAGTTTTAACCACTGAGTAATTAGTGAAAGCATTGCTGAGGAACTGGAAATTTGGGAAAAGTGTCATTATTTGCATATCAGTATAAAGCAATTACTAAATTAAAGAGTGCCCGTTGTGACAAACATGAAGCTCCTTTACTGTTGCTTTGTCAGTGCACATTAACATCAACTTGATGTGAAAGCCTGGCTTTCTCTGCATGAACTAAAAATCCTAAGGCAGAAGTACACAATGAATCACCCAGAGTTTGGAGGCTAGCATGCTGAATTGCCTTGGGGTTCAGACCAAGCAAAGAAAAAAAACTCATGTAAAAAGACCATTGAAAAAACGTATCAGTGGAAAGTAATTAACTCAAGATCCACAATTAGCCTCATGGTCTATACTTAACTGTGTTCCAGGTCTTTCAGCATTTATTTAATTCTGTTACCCTGTGTTTCAAATAGCTGCAAATGGCTTGGCAGATTTTTCATCCTTTTTAATATTTACAGTTTTTGTCTAAGAAGAATGAGCTCTGTAAGTGATCATGGGTATTTATTTCAGTCTCTGAAGTATATCTCTTTCTTAGTAGAATCTATTGTACAAGGAAATAATTTTTCCCTTTTGTTTCCTTTAAATGTATTTGTAGTTTGAAGCAACATTAAGTACTACAATATCCTTCTACTTTAATTCCTAACTTGCCTAACGAGGCCTCATCAAAAGAGAGATCATCGAAACCAGGGATCATTTTCTCTTTCATTCAGCCAGCAGAATGATAGATTCACGGGAATACTGGTGATTAACAGCAACCCAAGGAGAAATTGGCATCTGTGTTCACTCGGCGTACCAGAGCTGGGTGTTCCCAGAGAACTGGGCACAACTTTTTTTCTCAAGCTCGTACAGAAACTCTGGGTAGTGCTTTGTGGAGCTTGCTTTATTATAGTTGCTGCTGGGGCTCCAGCACCTCTCCTCTGGTGGCTGTGTGGAAAGACACAAGTGGCCTGGACACTGTGCCATGGGCTCTTCTCCAGCCTCTCTCCTCCCAGCCTGGATGCTTTTCCTCAAGTTTTTTACTCCTCAAGTTGATCCCAGAGCATCTTCACTGTGGTGCTTAACATCTCCCAGTGCTGCACCTTTATGCCGCAGCAGAAGGAATAAGATAGACATGTTTAACACACAGCCTTTTCAAATGAACTGCAATTTTGGATTATTAAGCAAAGCAATCTCTTAATCCTAATCTAAAGTATTTATCAGTTTTTGGTTTGGTTTTTTTTTTTTTTATTACTGCTTAAGACACATTTTTCCATTTAGATCTTTTTTAGCGGTTTGGGTTCTGCGTTCTAACCCTCACATTCCTCTGTGATTATTATCATTAGAGATCAAAGATCCACCATGGGAACATCACTGAAAATCCCCGGAATGAATTTCCTACAACCTGTGTTGACAGGTTTAAATTACGGACTCTGACACTGTTCTTTTGGCTGGATTAGAAACTTTTTTTCAAGTTAAACCTGCGATAAGTAATTGTCACAGCGCGCTGGCACAATGCTAATTTGAAGTGACATGTCCAAACTGGCCTCAGTAACATGAAGAACCCTAACAGGTGTGAGGGGTGGATCTTCCCATGGGCCCTGCTGAACTTCTAACAGGGGAAAAATAGTAGAAAAAGTGAAATGAACCTTGAATAAAGCTGTCAGCAGTAATTATCTCAACAACACTTTGTGAGGAGTTAAAATAAGCATTGCTGATTTATAACCTGAACACACTCCACCCTAGAGATTTTTTTTCATCCAGTTAGTGTTTAAAATTAAATGTTGAATACCTGTCAAGATTTTTGCCTTTAATTGAAGATGAATAATGAAAATGAAGTTATTTTCCAGAGGAAGTTAATTTCAAGGGATGACAATTTTTTTACACTCCTGTTAATTTTCATATTTGTACAATAGTTTAATAAAACAAGCAAACCTAGAGCACACTTGACTGTTTTTCCCAGCTAAAGGGTATTTGAAGTCAAAAGACAAAGTGGCTAATGTAGAATTACATCAGCTTTTTATTGTTGTTCAAGCAGGGCTAAGGGCTTATGGAGTAGTAGAGGAGCTTTGGTTGGTTGATGTATTTTTTTAAAACCTGTACTACACATGGGTAACAATATCCTGTTGACCAGTGTAGACAGAAGAGAGCCCTTCAGTTCTATATATATTTTGTAATTAATTTTTTAGTACAAAAAACCCCCTTTTGTCAGTAAATTAAAAAAAAAAATTGATAGACTGTTGGGTTTTTTTCATTGGAGTATATGTTTATTTTACAGTGGGATATTTGCTTGCTGGTGCTGTGATAACACTTTTTTTAATGTATACAATGTCTTTTAGTATGGATGGAAGTAATTTTGAAGTCTGTTAATACTGAAAGACTATTTCCTAGTTTTGAGAAAAGAGCAAAGCAAAAGATAAACATTCATTCAAAGAAAACCTCTAATCCCTTGAAGTTTTTAAATGTTACTTTTAGACATGAATATGTGTGACTTCTTAAATCATATATCACTTGGACTTGGTGAGATTATACACTGAAAACAAGATAGATTATTTAATGTAAAATTATACAGTGATAAGTGATGGGTTTGCAGTGTTGAACACCTATTTGTTCCCAAGGAATTTAGTGAGGGCTTGTCTGAGCACAACAGGCTGCCCACACATTCTTAATAATGCTTGATTAAACACTGGGAGCTAGAGCCATGGCAAGAACCTAATAGGAATGATCTCTCCTGTTAAAGCATCATTTTTCTTGAAATTATGAGACTGAGTATCCTGAGATACAGGCTGAGCTCCTTGGGAGGCCACCACCTCCTTCCTGCATGGATTGGTTTCTCTGTGTTTGGTTTTCCAACCAGGAAAGAGCGTGGAGCCATCCAGAGTATCCTCTGGAGAAATGAATAAAAATTGCCAGAGTTCCCACTCTAATTTCTCCTGCTTCAATATTCATATTCAAGGGCTGAGCTGGATTCATTTAGAAACCACTGATTTCCTCAATTGCTTTTATAAAGGAAAAGTTCCCACTCTTACATTCCAAGTGTGGAAGCAAAACTTTCTCTGCCATCATTCTTGTGCTTTACTTCTCTTCCCTCCCTTTTATGCTTTGATTTTTCCCAAATGCCACATTAACTGCTGTCTCCCTTTCACCACAGAAATATTCCCTGCTTTATGTTTTGCTCCCTCCTTTAATCTCAGAAAGTATAGGTTACAAAAGAAAAATGTTACCACTGGTGGAGTTGGGAGCAGCAGTCTCAGCTGTGGGGCAGCCTGAACAGTCTTCCTCCAAATGATGAACAGAATAGTTTCTTCTCTAGGCTTTTTCAAATAATTGTTTTGTATTTTTTTTCCTTTGTCCTTCTGGGTAGTAATGTTAGGTTGAACTGGTCTGCAGTCCCCTAAAGCACCCTGAGATTCTGACTTGAAAACCTGAGATCTTCCTAGATCTGTGCCTTCAGCCCTGCTGAAAAAGTATTTCTCTCTAAATTCCTGTTCTTCACCCTTGGTTCAGTAATCTTTTTGAACAGGGAATGAAATTTGTCTAGTGAGGAGAGAGAGATGACATCTTGTTAGGCTAGAAGAAAACAATTTGTTTGAAGTCTTCTGAGATCTGCTCATTAAGTAGAAAAGATCAGCAGTGATGAAGATGCCTTGCAGACATTGGACCTGAAATTTGTCTGGACTGAGCAGTGAGAGTTTCTCACTTCTGATGATGTGACCTGCCCTGGCTGAATGGATGGAGCATGGACTGAACCTAGAGAGAAGGAAAAGCTGCTTTGCAGAAGCAATGCTGTTCAGCCAAGATGTAGAAAACTCATGAGTCATTTTATCTGATTTAGTATTACCTTATTACTCCTGATGCACTTCATGTTTGATCCCTAATATGCTTAGTGTCTAAACTCAGCTAGTAGTACTGTATACAAATACACAATATACAGGAGTATAATAGAAAACCTAGTACAGAAATGTTCCTTCTCAAACTCCTTGTTCCTTCTCAAACTTCTTGAAGACCAATGTTTATCCCTAGCTTCAAGCAAAGGCATACATACAAACCTCTGTAGTGTCACTGATATTTATCATACTTGGGAAATCAGCTTATGCTATAAACAAAAGTCAAATACCAGTAATTTTAAGATGAAAACTAAAATGCTTGATAATGCTCCTTCCTTACCCTTCTGTCCTTACCCCTTCCTTTACCTGAGGAGAAAAAGGCATCATAGTAATGACTCCAACAAGAAGAATGTGGAAACTGTAAGATAGTGAAATTTTCACAGTGGAGACACCTGCCAGGCATCTTTCTCTCAGGCCATTTCAAATAATTGAGCATGGCATGTTATGAAATGTACTCAGTCCTGTTTGGTTCTTTATACATTAGCCATGTATCAGTGAATAAACCAGTAAATGAAAAAGCCAAGCAGCTCAAATTTTGAGCACAGTGAAAGGGCTCAACACATGGAGTATTTGAACCAGGATTAGATTGCAGTCTGTAGGCAACAGTGCATTCATTTCTGATTAAGAATTTCTTGCATGATATATGTATATTATGTATCTCCACATGTACTACAGCCTGATATGCAGCCTCTAGAAAAGGCTCTTCTTCAGCTGATGCCCTCCTGGCATATAAATATTATTTTGAGATATCATTTCTATGGTAATATATTTGTTTCTGACATTACAGTGCAGCTAGATAATATTGGCAAACTAGTTGTGGCCAAAGTAAGTACTAAAAAGGGGCCCCAAAATGTCTTTTAGATTTCAGAGTTGCTATTTACTGTAGTAATAATTATCAAGGGTAATTATGACTTTGTAGTTGTTAAAACAGGCTATTCAAGCTTATCGTGAGCTTCTATTCTTAACTAATTAAGAAGATTTTTACTCACAGTGACTTTGCAACACTTTTAATAATACTCTGACAGTTGTTGGCATTCAGCTATCGTTTCCAGAGCATAAAAAAAATTTCTGGGTTTCAAGATGTTTGCATAATCTATCAAAATTGACTTCATAGGTTGAGTAGTAATATTTTTGGCCTATGTTTTCTGGAAATAATCTCTTCTTAAGCAGTTGACTGATTGTACAATGATAACAGCAAAGATATGAAACATTCTTGAACCAATTCGTAGAGCTACTGCAGTTACTGACTTGTGGAGGTCATTTATCCAACTACAAATCTATTACAGGTACTGTGCAGGCTTGATTTTTGCTCTTACTTAGGAAGGACAGAACAGATATTGCCATTTTTCACCAGAATTAATATAGATATACAGAACATTAAATGTAAATCTGAAATTGATTTGATGTGATGCTGTAAAGATACTGGGTTACAGTGAGACAGCTGGGAAAGGCAGTGTTGCTGGGTGGAACCTCTTTGTCTTGGGTTAGTTATGAGAGGTACAGCCAACAGAAATTAGAGATGCCAGCCTAAAAAGGTTTGGCATTAGGTAATCTGAGTGTTCCTCAACTGCTTTAGATTATAAAAAACCAAAAGGCCAAATTATGCAATTTGGATTCTAAACCTCCACATTTGAATATACCCAAGTTTTAATTCTACCTGTTCAATATTATAGAGTCTGAAAGGGTGCATAAGAAAGCATATGCTTTTCTGGGCAATTACATGTGCAGTGGCATCTCTGGGAAGGTTTCTTTCTGTGCCTTCATCCATCCATCTGTGCAAGCAAGTGCAGCAGGAAATTTTACCTATTTTACCTATTTTTCAGGAGCCTAGAACTTTTGCCCAGTATAGTACAAGCTGACCTTGAGTAGGGCTGGGAATTAATTTCCTTTTTGTGGAAGATTTATGAAGGAGAGTCAAGTATCAGAAAACATGATTTTTTTTTTTTGTACACTAGGATTTTGTTTGCTTGCCTGATCTCTGAGTAGTAAAGGCCGAAAACATGGATTATTTTCCTTTACCACAGGAGGGAATCACACTATGAGAATTCCCCCACTTAGTGTTCCATTTTAGTAGGTGATGTACAACCAGACATAATTCTGAATTGGAAGTATATTTAATTGAATAGTTTGACTGGTCAATAGCAGTCAAGCAATTAAAAAATTATTTTTTTTTTCATGATCTTTTTATTTTATATTGAAAATCCAGCAGACATGCCCACTGCAAGGTTTTTGTTCTGGTTGGGGTTTGCCATTGTCAGTTACTGCCTGTTAGCTCACTTGCTGTCCATGAGCAAGTGAAATCTGGCATCTTTGATAGACTACAGTGTTTTTGCATTAAAAAATTACATTAGAATATATTTTATCCTGGAAAAATTACACTACAGTGAGTTGGAAAGGATTCTCTGTTTGAATAGCTCTAGCAAAAAAGAGTTACAGCAACTGAAATAGTTTCTAGTTTTAAGTAGTTTTTTTTAACTTTCAAAAGCTGTTTTTAAAAAATTGTGCATTACCTGGTGCTACAGCTTAAGGACTACATTTAGTAACTTGCCCTGGTTAACTGGAGCAGTGGTAAGTACCTCTGGGTTTAGGTAGATACATTCATGTACAGGAAAACAAACCAAACAAGCAGAACTCTCCCACACTACAAAACCTCCAAAACCTCTCTATTCTTGTAGGAAACAAATCCTTAAGAAAGATACTTCCTACATTCCTTAAACATCACTTATGCTTGCTTGCATTCCATGGTGTTTATGCAAAGATCTACATCCTTCCAGAGAAAATGGATCCCTTGGTGACAAGTGTCCTGTGAACAGCACAACCTCTCATGTTGGGACAGAGCAGGTCCATGACCTGTGGCTCTCATCTGCAAGGTGACAGGTTTTGCAGGATTGTCTTGCCTGCTGCACCCGTGAAACTCTGGAGTTCCTGGGGATATTTCCTGCTGGTAGTCACCATGGTATGGAGGAGTCTGGTTTGCTCCAGAGCTGATCTGGAAGCTGTTTTACTAGAGGTTCTTGACTCTCAATAATGTCACAGCAATTTGGCAGGTTGCTCTGCATCTCAGCCCTCTGGAATGGCCATACCTTGCAGTGGTAAGTGCTGGGAGTAAAATAACAGGCCTGATGGATAGGCAAGTCCTTGGAATGCAGATAACTTCATTCTAGAGAATATTCATGCTGCTAGATTATTTTGAAATGAAAGGCAGAGCTTTTATTCATTTTAGCATTTCTTTTGCGAAAAATGTTTTAAAAAAAGCCAAAGGGAAGAGAGATTTCTCACACAAATGTGCACAAAAATCCAGCAACAGTCTGGGGAGCAGGATGAAATGTGTTCTGATGCCAGATCCCTTCTGCTGTTAGCTGGTTTTTAAGAGATGCTTTGACACTATAATACAGGGTTGCAAATTGGAATTGCAACACCCTGCTATTGGGCCAAGTGATGAAGCAGCACAATAACTGCTTGCTGCATCTTACCACTCTTTCCTTAATGTGTATGTAAAGGATATCAGGAGCCTTCCCAGGCATCTGTCAGGGTATTTGGAGCTGTGAGTCTCTGTGTGTGTGGTTAGTATGCCTGTGTGTAATTTTTACTAATATTTTATGTAGTCTGGTAACCACAGGGAAAATGTCAGGTTTTTAACTCTTGTCACAAGAATTTCTTAGGTAATTAGTCATGACCTGCATGTCATCTTTAATATATCATTTGCTCCAGAGTATTATTACTCACTTCCTTTGAGATGATAGCTCAGCTTTTTACACAGCTAAACTTCTGTTTAACCTTGCTATGAGAATGTGGCAGTAGGCTAGTTGAGACAGGTTAACATTCATTTGATAACCAGCCTCCTTAATCAACCTGCTTCAACCTGCAGCAAATTAAATCCTTGGGAGTTCTAGCAGACAAGTGATAAAGTCATTCTGCATTATGTATAAAAATAAATGGGATACTTCCAGTGCTCATGGCAGTAAATGAAAGTTAAGGCTTCTGATTTATTGTTGAGGTTTTTTTAAGAGTGATTGAAATTTATTTTACCTTAATGTTTTTACAGTCAAATTTGGAGGATGCTGAAGCATTCTGTGCCCTGCAAAAATAATGATTGTTTTCATAGGATTTAGAAAATCTTTTCCTGCCTTTCCTATTGTTTCTTGTGAAGAGACAATGTTTTAAACATATATCCAGAACTACCTTTCTCAACATCGCCAAGGATTGTACAGCTTCAAATATTTTATCATTCTCAAAATGAATTTACTGTCTTTATTTCAGAGCTATTCATGTTGTAAACTTAGCTTATGTGTTATCAAGATAGGGCTTAGGTGCTTCTGAAAATTCTGTTTGTGGTTATCAACCTCACTTGAGCAGGACTGATGCACTTTTCAGAAGAGGGCAGGAGGCTGAGTGGACACTTATTATTGTTGGATGTTTGCAGAAATCTAATAATTTTGTCTTTAAATGGTACTAGCCTTTTTCCATTTATCATCTTGTTAGTTTTAGAGAGTTGAGATATAAGCATACAGCAACAGACAAAAGTGCAGGTTTTTTTGGCATGGGGTAACAAACATCTGTCCTGTCTTTGCTGACTGCAATGTCACCAGCATTTCCATATGTCCTTCTTTGTGGCATGTGCCTTTGACATTAATAGTGACCAAGATGGAGATGAAATGTGTTTTTTAAGTAGCCACTATGATTTTGGCTTTTACATCTGGTGGTAAACTGTTCCTTCAAGATAGGTTTTTTTTTTTTCAAGACAATGTAACTGTTTAATTAGTTGTGCCTATCATCTTCACCTTAGCGTTTGCTTATTGATTAAGAAGCAAAAATTTACATTAGCTTCATCAAGGCATGGCACTGTAAAAGTTATCATGTACAAGTAGTGGTTTAAACTTCAGTACTGATTTAGGAGATGATAACAATTCAAGACAGTTTTGAGTTTGTGATTTCATTTAGTTTGTTCTGAGACTGTGCACACATAGCTGTAAAACCCCACTGTTGTTTCTTTGAATATTTTTACATAAGGAATCGTTTTAGTTTTCCAGGATTCTTTTTTTAAGTTTGCATAACTAATTTACTCTTCTGCAGTGCAGTCTTCAGTTTGAATTTCAAAGCACCCTTGAAAAACCCGACCCTCAGCTGAGGCTGAGGTTTTAATAAACCATCATTGCTTTGTTTGTAGATGACTCTAGCTGTATCAGGACTGACGTTTCCTTGCCATCGACTTACAGTTGGAAGAAGATCTTCACCTGTACAAACAAGGGAACAGTCAGAGGAGGTAAGAACATCATCTTTATTTAACAGGGATACTCGTGCAATGAAGGCTCTTTTTTTGCCATGGTCACTGCCTCTTTTATTATGAAATGCATTGGTAGAATGGCTTCTTAAAAGAATCAGTTTACAATTCCTGTAACATCTACTTGTGCCAAAGTAAGGACCTGGGTAAATGAGTCATTGAAGAAAAAGAGGAAAAACCAAGTAAGCAAGCCACAAATTTCTAAGCATTGAAAAATACTCCAAATTAAACAGAAGGCTGAAACATTATTTTTTGGTTTAGCAGAAAGAAGTTTTTGCAGACTGTATAAACTCACATTTTATTGTTCCTAACTATTAATGGTTCCATTTAAAATTTCCAATGCCTATGTCCTTTCTCAAAATTAATTTAATATAGGCAGTTTCCCATTTTCCACACCCTTGTCTTAAAATTTCAGTTAAGAGAACTTTAGAGGTTTATCTTGCTGCACAAAACCGGATGTGTTTCCATCTGTTCTTCCCAGTTGAGTTGGCAGGATGTGGCTGTGAGGTACAGTCAGGATGCAAGCCTGGGTATGTGGTGTTGAATACTTGTAAAAAATCAGAGCGTGGTGAGGCAATGCTGTTCTAGCTCTACCTGACACTTGGCAGGGTAAACAGATGGGTATTATTTTCTCCTGGGATCTTCCAGCATAACAGTATCACTACCTCTTCATTTCATCCTTTCAAAATTATGAGGTTTTCCACTTTGCTGAATTTTGTTGTGGACTTACTCAGGAAATGTTCTTTATGTAGAGTTCTTAATGTGTAGCTCTTGTAGGAAGAGATCCAGCATGTTTGGAGATAATTTCTCCTCTCATGGTCACTTGCATGCTAGAGCTAAAATCTCACATTCCTTAACACATTTTGTTGCACCTTCAGAGATTCATGTACATTTTCTGTAGTGTGCTATCACTGGAACTTCTAGCTCAAGTAGAGCTGAAATAGTTGTTCATGAAAAGAAGTCAGTTTAGAGTCAAGTTAATAGTGAGTAGTTAAAACCAAGGTTTTCTGAGCTATTTTATGTTTCAGAGGACATGAAATCCAAAATATCTGATGGTAGGAGTTGGAGGCACAGATGGGACCTTAGCTCCTTGCAGAAATTTGTTATTTTTCTCCTTTATATTGGTATGCCAAATAAATCATTCAACATGCAGTAATCTGTTGTGCCAAGTTAGGGCTGTGGGTGGTAATTTTCTATGTCAGAAATTGCAGTGCAATATATAGGTACTGAGAACTGCCCCTCATCATTCAAGTACTGCTAAATTAGTTTGTATATAAATGTCTAAAATAATCAGTAGATTAAGTGGGTTTTCTCACTGTTTCTAATGCAGTTGAAGGAGTGGTAGTATTGTTAGATGGAAAATGCCATTGCCTTTGGATACAATTCCTTCAACTACATCTCTGCAGAGCCAGTTCCTTAGTTATTTAACAGTGCATTTTGTTACATAGTGTTGCTCTGCCAGCCAGACTTTTGGTAAAATTTAGATCATATTTATAAAAAGTAACAGATAATGTTGAATAATATAAAAGAAAATGCAGTGCATCAAGTGTTTTTATAGAAATGTGTAAGTATCTATCAGCATGTATGTGTTGTGTGTTTCACTGAAGAATATATCAGTAATAGAAGCTTATGGTGGGTTTTGCTTTTTTTTTTATATAGCAATGCACTGATGTTCATATGGTTAGTGACAGTGATGGAGATGACTTTGAAGATGCTACTGAGTTTGGAGTTGATGATGGAGAAATGTTTGGAGTAGCCTCATCTGCCTTGAGGAAATCACCAATGAGTAAGAGCTGATGGATTATGTGTGGTAGTACAGGACTGGTGAGTCCAGGGAAGTAGCATAGGGCTGCAGAGTGAGAAACAGGAAAGTATCTTTTGATAAGAACATTTAGGATTGGCTGACTCTCCTCTCTGATGGATGCATCAGATGAAAAGACTGCAAACATAACTGGCAACCATGGAAGTATCTTCCCGTGGAGGAAGTTTTTAAACCTTATGATTTTAGCTTACAGGTGAAGAATAATTGAATTCAGGGTAAAATGTTCCTGTAGATAAGTAGGTTCCCATTTCCCTGTTTTGAGATTTCTGTAGATTTGAGGTGCAGCATTAGGTGATTCATATCTTTTTACATTTATATTAAACAGGTTTTTCAGGGATTATTTGCCCTTGAATTATGAAAAGGATTTGGCAGGAGCAGTCAGTTACCTCCTACATGCAATTCTGTAAACTCTAAATTTTCTTTAGGCTTGTATTAGTGTTATTACTTCAGAAGTTTTTTTTTCACAGTAAATATATGTAATAATAGTGAAAACTTTTTAGCAGGAATTTTAAAAGAAAAAGAAAGAAAAAGAGAAGTAGCTAGCAATATAATGGGTCAACCACTTCAAGCCACTCCTTTCATTTTACTGTATTAAAGTAAGCCCAGAGTGTTACCTATGAATGAGTGATATATCACTTTACAGCAGACCTGAGGATTTTACTGTTTGGAAAGCCTGAATATATTCATGAGAGCATCTGGAAGTTTCATATCTTTCCAAAGGTTCATAGTCCATAGTTTATAATGATATTTATATGGTCTCTTGGTAACCACTTCAGAAAGGTGTCAACATAAAAAATCTATGAAGCAAGTGTGTTTGCGTACTAAAATGGGTTCATATAATTTCTGTTTTTTATTTAAGTGCCAGAAAATGCTGAAAATGAAGGAGATGCCTTATTACAATTCACAGCAGAGTTTTCTTCAAGGTAAGCTTAGCCTAATAACAGGGCAGTTTTTGTTACGGACTAAGTAAAATTTAGTAATTAATAAAAATAAACCAAACTTATGTATTTTCTTGTGGGTTTGTAGTGTGTGTAGGCATCCTAATCTAATTTCTTTTAATCTTAACTTTGTTAGAACTGTTTATGAAATAAAATTATTTCTCAGTCCAAGCTAGAATGACAGTTTCTTATCTTAATTTTCCACTAATTAATATAATTAATTATATAAGGGTCCAAAAGCACTGTAGACTTTGATTATGTGTAGTAATTTTACTATGATATATAGGAACAGAAAATCTGAAACTGATTAATATTGAAAATACATTTACAGAGCTGCAATAAAGGAAATTTTCAGTATAATGAAATGGTTGGATAAATTTCTACTTCTGGAAAATACTGCTTTTTAAACTTTCTGCCACCAGGTCATGCATTGTTAAACAGTTGCCATGTTTCATCAAATTGATAGAAGCTACAAACTAATATACTGCAGAGTAATGCAAAGTTTATATGCCTTCTGATTTCACTGTTCCGTGTTGAAGTGTTCATTTATATATATGAGATGCATTAATGGGTAATATAAGAATGGCCTTCAATTAACCTTTAAGAATATAATAAAGAGTGGGAATAAGAGCATAGTGAAGAAGTAAGTTATGATTTGGAAATTCCTTAAGGTGAATGAATATTGAAACTTCTTATTTTTCTAATTTTTTATTAATTGTAAAATTAATTGTAAAATTTATCTCAAACAGATACGGTGACTGCCATCCTGTTTATTTTATTGGGTCACTAGAGGCTGCTTTTCAAGAAGCCTTCTATGGGAAAGCTAGAGATGTAAGTGTGCATTGAAATTACTTTATTTAATATAGGGGGGAAATGGAAATCACTGTATATGTTTCATCATTTAAAAAAAGGTAAACTACATTTTGAAATTACTAGGCTTTATCTTTTCGGAAGAGTTATACTCATTTAGTTGACTGACTGAAATATTTCTCTCTGTTGTTGAAATTACAGTGAATAACTCATGCTTTCTAATTGTTTGGGCTGTATTGTTACTAGAGTCCTTTAGTCATCAGACCTACTCTTTTTCTTCTTTTTTTTCCCCTCTCTTTTCTTCCTGAGATAATGATGTCTTAGCACCACACAACATTGGCTGTGAGTCTTGGGACTGACGAGTTCAATGGTGCATGTTGGTAATTCCTTTGAAGGATGGCTAATGAAATTGTAAATTTAAATTGAAAGGTCTCTGAAATACAGTGTGCTTTTTTTTCCTTTGTACAGCCTTTATCTGCCAAGTACATTCCAGGACTAAGGTTTGGTTATTTAGTTTTTCTGTCCACCCAACGAGACGTCTCAAGTTTCTGTTATTCCATGCACAGTTTTAAAATCAGCATTTTAATAAAATTAGAATGGGGATAGTTTATTTAAGTTTTGGTGACTTGAATTCACTAAGGAGAAACCCAAACCCCTGCATAATTAAGCATAGATAAAGCTGAAACCCAAACAAGAAAATCATGCTGTTTAAATTTACTCTTTTTTTTTTTTTTTGCCTTGATAGATTTTTAATTTTAAAAGGAAGAATGTTTTGGCTTCCTGTCGTTACTCATATTTGAAGAAACAGCTATGTTATATTAGGGGCTGTTATGATAAGTATGCAGTGTTATGAATCTATGTCCTATAGCTTAAGTTAACAGATACTTAGCATGTTGGGTGCACTGATAGTTTTCTCACACTCTGAGTTTATTGAGTGTTGTCCTGTCTCACATATTTCTTTCTCTCATATATTTCAGAGTGTAAAAGGATATAGAATAATACAGTGGCAAAGTATTAATTCATAATAACTCATTGAAGTGGAACTTAATTCATGTTTAAAATAAATCAAATCATTAATTCAACAAGAAGTGTCTGAGTTAGTTCACACTTCTGATGAAATGTTGCAATGGTTGACAGTGTATCAATATAATAATGGGTGAGAACTCATTCATAATATTATTTTTATACCTGTACATCTGATATTAGTGCACTGCAGTTATTTAGTGTTTCCTAATACAGTAAGTACTTCATATACTACTTACATAGCATGTCTGAAGTTCATGTCATACATTTCTGATATTTTGTGATGTAGTCAGAGCAGATGCTTATATACTTTAAAAGAGGTTTTTGTGGCTCTTTAATTTTTTTTTCTCTGACTCAATTGCATCATTTTTAAGATACATTTCCTCCCCAAATACCCTGTGGAATGACAATATTTTATTGTAACAATCTGATTTAAAACAAAGGTATAAGTAGGTATCCATAAAGTTTATTTTTACTGTGGTTTTCCTATTGCAAACAAGTTTTTTCAGTACTGCCTCCTGGAATTCATTACAAAGGAAAAGGATACATTATTTTATATTTTTATAATTGCATTTCATAGAATAATAGAATAACATTATAAAGAGAAAAGCTTAGGAGAAACTGCAACCTGTATGTCTCTTTCTTCTAATTTGTACTGTGGAAGGCACTTAATTTTACTAGGGCAACAGATGAGCTTCAGGCACCAGCATTCTTCACTTGAAGTGAGAAATTGAGTTCCAAGAGTAAATAAAAACAAGATTGAAGGTTTAAATCCTCTGCTAGGCTTTTTGAACTTATATACTCATTAAATGTTTATTGGAGTGGTGGGATTACGAAGGATTTGGGTAGCTTCATCAACTGGTATATAGTTAATCACTAAGTAAAACACTACATTTGATAGACTGTTTCTCACGATGCCACACTCAATCCATCTTAATGAAAACTGCTTCAAACTGATTTAATTTGAGAGCACTTGGCAGCTTGAGTGCTCAGAGATCTTAGCCTTTTCTTGACAAATTCTCAACACCATCCAGAGCAGAAGGTGCACTTAACAATTCAGGCCTAGAGAGACAGCCATCAGCTACGTTTTTAATCTACAGTGTGGGTCATTTCTCCCTCAAACAAATTCCAGTATATATGAACTTAAAGCCTTTTTGCCAAAATATTTTAGTTTGAGTTACTTAAAGAAAATTACCTTATGTCATAATGAGCTAAACACAAGTTACGGGTTAAAATTATCCTGAAGAAAATAGATATTGTTTTGTTTTATCTTACTGTCTTTTGTTTTCTTGTGTTGGAAGGAATGGTAATTCATAGTTGCTTAAGGAAATAGTTAATTGAGAAAAAAATGCCTTGTAAAAAAGTTTAGAGGTTTATATGTTACCTGTGTTTTGTTTAGCTTTTATTACTGTAATTTTTCAATTCAAGTCTAGATAGTGAATATTTACATGCATGAGGGGTGTCTTTTTTCACTTGAAGCAACTACTACCATGGTATTGCCAGTTCAAAGTGGGAGAGATGGAATGGGGTCAAATGTTGTTCTACTTTAAAACCTATAGATCTCTCAAGCACAAAAATACAACAGACAAGATACAGAGCAACAATCAGTGGCCTTGGCAGTGAAATCCCCTGTTCCCTCTGGCAGCCTGGTGGTTCAGGGCATTGTGTGTTCATTTCCAAAGCTCAGTGTATATGCAACACAAGAAAATTTTATTTTATTTTGTTTTGGTTTTTTACTTTATTTTACTTTATTTTTTCAGGAAGAGAGAGACAGAGGTTTATTAAATTAACAGATATGAAATTCTTCCTTATACTTACTGTGCCAAGTGGAAAGAAGAGTTTCTCTATGATATTTCTTTGTGAAGAGCTTACTCTTGCTCAAGTAGCTACACTATCATAGAAATACCTAAGCCAGATGCCATAGAAGAAATCTTACAATGCACAGTTTTAAACAAGGTGTTTGGGAGAGGTTTCTTTGTGACTGAAAGCAGTTTGTGGGTGTCCTGTGTTCTGAGACATCAGGGGTTTTATCCTAACTTGGGGCAGTACAAGATTTTAATCTCTGTATTAATCTCACTGAGCTATTCACTTGAATATTAGAGTGTTTTGCTTTATTGGAGCTTGTTTGACTTTTCATTTTTGTAGGTGATTGCTACTCTTTTATTATGAGAAAGAATAAAGACATCTGCTTTACCTTTTCAGGAGCTCTTATCTTTATATATCTCTGCAAGATCACCTCCTGCTCCTCTCTCAACCTTTCTGTCCAGTGACTTTTAATAAATATGTGAAACATCTCTCTTAGCAGAGATTGGTATTGTCACCTCAATATATATTCCTGCATACTGAAAATGAATCATGCTTCTCCATTTCTGTCTTTCGGGTTCAGTTTAGTGATAGCACCATCCCTTTATCATATGGGTACTTTATTTTCTGAATACCTAGAAGAAACTGGCATATTCAGATAAAAGCTTTTTCTTTCTTTCTTTCTTCCTAGTAGTTGGAGAATATTCCTTCATACAGTGCTTTCTGGACTGTCATTTTTATCTGTTGTAGCTAGAAGACTTTCATTATTATTTCAGCTAATGAAGTTTATGCTGAACTATAGTGCAGAAAAAAGATTCACAGATAATTATTCTAATATCTGTTGGATTGTGTTCTAGAAAAGCATTGACTGCCCTCCAGTCTTTTTGTTTAAAAAGAGAAATTTTAAGTCTGTCTTTTAGGTGCTATATATAGAGTTTCTGAATCCCAGTTGCAGGACAGCTTCATGTTTTAGTCTTTTTCATCTCTTTTTCGCCATTTCTTCCCTGAATATTACACAGTGATGTGAAGGAGTGCAGCTTCACCATCACCTTTTACTTTACTTCAGACACAAGTCAAGACAGCTTGCTGCTCTCAGTTTTTGTAAGGGGCTTGATCTAATTGTGTATCCTAGGTGTGCTTTGAAAATCCATCTGTTGGTGAGCTGTCTGAGGATTCTGAAATGGAGAAATGACTACTTCATAGGTTCTGATTAAACAGAAGGCACCTGAACACTGATCTACGTGGTCTGGTTGAAACACTAGAGGACAGGCATAGAAAGATAACTGTAGGTTCCCAGGAAGAGTAAAGCAGCTACAGTGTGGTGGATGTCAGTGTGTAAATTCCAGTTAAAGTCCTGTGTTAATCACCTACGTTTTATTCCAGGTCTTGCCTGATGTGTATTAGTCCACGTTCTGTCTTTTTTTTCTTAAAATCATTCTGAACTTGTGGATAATTATTGTTAAGGTATTTTTGCTATAGCATGCTAGCTTAGTAGTTTCACTGTGTGCCTACACATTCTTTATTCTTCATATCTGAAGAACAGCTTCATCTTTCATATCTGAAAGGTTAGTCCTGGGTGTGGATCTCTCTTCAGCATCTTCTGTACTTGATATTAAATGGAAGTTTTTTTCAAATTGTCTGCCACACTACATTTTCTCCTCTTTCAACGCCTGTGATTTATAGATCTTATTTGAGTTTGGTTTTAATTACTGGATATTCTTTGCATTATGTAAAATCTTGCTACAAGTTCAATTGATTGAAATAGAGATACAAGAGTATAATAGGATCAGATAGTTGGAAGATGAAAGTAGACTAAATCAAGCTTAAAATAAACTGCACTTTTCCCTGGGAGAGTGGTTAACCATTTGAACAGCTTACCATGGTTCATATGAAAACGTCATCACTGATGATGGTTTCTTGAGTCCAGATTTTTTTCTGAAAGATAAAATTACTGAGGTAAATTAGGATTTACTTCAGGGATGCCATGTATAATACAACAGACCAGACCAAAAGATTATGGGGACCATCTCACTCTGTCTTTGGTGTCTTGCAGTCTCCTTTCTTTTGACAGGTGCAGGGGAAGTCAATAAATAATGCTTATCATCAGCAGGTTTTGTTCTGTTATGTGTAATAAATAGACAAGGCTTCCTGTGAGTCTCTATCTGCCCTCTTCCTGCTTTGATCCTTTTTCAAAGTAGAGTGAATTTGAAGGTGTTACCTTGGTGTTAGAGAAGGTTTGCATTCTCCTTAAGGAAAAAAAAGATTGTGCATGATAGAGTAGCTGTGTCCAAGAATGCTGATCATCTGGTCTCCAAGATCACCTTAGGTGGATCAAACTGGACACTTCAGAAGCTTAAAGATGTTCAAATGTGTCCTTTTGTTCATTTGAATTAGCTTTCACTACATAAAACCTAGAGGAAAAAATTAAGATCTTGATTCATAAGCTTGAAAGACCATTCATGCCTCTAGCAGATGTTACATCATGAAAGTTTTTGGCTCAGTCATTTCTTGGACTTGTAAACCTGAGATTCAAAAATAACCTTTCAGACTTGTGGTTTTGCAGGCCTTTATGACTTTATTGCTATTCTCATTCAGGGTCAAATTCTTCAGAGACACCAAAGTTATTCACATTATTAGGAACTGACTGAAAAGCTTGGATATCCCTTTATCCAGTGATTATCAATTTAGCCTCCAAAGCACATGGGGATCTGTATTTTTGCCTCAGAGACAACTTTTCCTTCATTTCTAATTCTGTGCAAAGTGCAGTAACTCCTATGAAGTTCCAAAATGCCAAAGTGGATGGCATAGCCATTTTGTATTTTCAAAAGCTTGAAAATAAAGCAACCAAAACCTACTTATAAATATATAATACCTTGGGTCATTTAAAAAACAAAACAAAACAAAACAAAACAAAACAAAAAAAAAAACAACCCAAAGAAATAAAAAAACAACAAACAAACCACAAAACAACAGCAGCAACAAACTCCAAGCCGTGAGCCTTTTGCAAGAATGCATTTTTCCAGGGAAAAAATACCTCTGGCTTCCACTAAGGTTTTTCAAAATCATGCTTTAGCATTGTAGTTCTTTCCTCTACCTCTCTTGATTTGTCCTAGGAGTATGCCTGTGCCTGACCTTAACATTTTGGATGAATTATCAGACACAAGTACAATCTTTTATGTGTGATGGAGTTTAGTCTTTGCATGGTGAGATTTGCTGATGCAACAGAAATTACATTCACTTGTAAAGTAGCTCAGTGTAAACATCTATTGTGCATGTGCGTGTTTTGTTTACCAAATTTTGTCCTCAAATCTTTAAGCCTAAAACTGTACATATTTTGAAACATTCTGTTGTACGGAATCTCATATTTAACAGTTTCATGGGGTTGTTTCTTTGGAAGAAAAAGTGTTTCTCAAGAGCCTTTTTTTCTATCGGCTCCCAGTGAAAAGAGGAGAGCAAAGCCATCCGCTTACCACAAAGAAGTGCCACCACAAAGGAAAGATTAAGGGTTTAGAGAGAGGTCAATGTGGGTTTTTCTCTAACTAAACACTTTCCTAAAGTTTCCTTGTGGAAAAAATAATGAAGTCATCTCAGAGTTTTTAAAGAATTTTTATTTCTTTTTCACCGTCTGCATTCGCTTGTCTTCTCAGCATGGATGTTTAATCTTTCTAGGCTTTGTGAATTGGTCCAAATGAATAAGTGGTGAGCTGTCTCTCTAGGAGCTAGAGGCTTATTCTAAGGCCCTAATCACTGAGTAAACACATCTTTGCCCTCCCTCTCTTACAACTGCTATATAATAGTCGAGATTCTAGCACAGTAACCTGGATATTGCAGGGATCGACGCTTTGAAATGCAGAATGGCTGATCCTCAAAAACAGACAGTGCCTGATCTTCCCCTGCCTCTTTCTTCTTTTTAAATTAAATATCACCACAGAAATGCTGTTTTATTGCTTGATATTGTCCATCAGTGCCCTGGATTTTCAAGTTTAGTTTCAGTCAACGTTGTTGGCTGCACTTATGTGGATCCCTGCATGTTGGCTGGGCTTATTAATGGCCCTTCCTGGCACATGTGTACATGGTTCTGAAGAACATTTAAATTAAATTAGACAAACATTAATGTGAATTACTAATCCCTTTCCCAAAGTCTAATGTTCAAATGTATTCTTCTTTTTAGAAACAGTCATTAAATTTTTCTCCAAAGCCAGCATGAGGTGATAACCATCCAGGTTTTATACAGAGACAGCTTCTCCCAAAACTGCATCCCATATCTTGCTGTATCAATGCACATCAATATGCAGTGTTCAGTGTTGCTTCTGATGAAGAGAGTCAAAATGACTTTAAATAAAAGCCTGAAAATAGCATTTACCATATTGTCTCAGCAAATACGATCAAGTAGGATTTTAAAATAAAGTAAGTAATATATATGGGCATAGAGGAATGGTATTTATAATTAATTGAATACAAGATACAGGATCACGGTCCTTATCTGGCTTATAGTTTCCCTATATTTTTCTCAGTATGCTCTCAGTCTTTATGTACACATAGAATGGCTTTCCAAAAGTGGGTCTGAGATCATCTTGGGGACAAAGCACAGCTACGTGCTGCTGACAGTGAAACTCAGATATTATCTGATAGGGTTTCAGAAGAGCACAGCACAGATGATTTTTTTTCAAGGGGCCACAGACACCATCTTCAGCATCTAAGTCTTCATTAATGTGGTAACTCTGATGAGATACATCAGTGCCCAAACTCAGAGTGGATTTTGATCCACATCTCCTGAACCCCTTTGCTCACCTCATAGACATTTGCAGTGCCAGGGTGGCTACCTTGCTTCTCAGCTTCTCAGCCAGCTTGGCTGAATTGTGGCTTTCTGACCAGCTGCACACTGCCTTACAAAGCAGGCAGGATGGGTGCTGTGGGTGCTGTGGGTCTCCCCACATCTTAGAGCTGGATGGGGACCAGGACATCCAGCATGGGGCATCACAGGCTTTGGAGCTATAGGCAGCTGTCTTGGTACTTACTCTTTTTCTTCTTTACTAGTGATAAGAATACACTGTCCTTTTTTTAAAGGTCATTTATAGTTGTGTTTGTTTAGGATCATAGATACTGTTGTATCAAGTGTGTTCCTTGCTCAGGGAATTGTCCCCAGTGTTATCTTCTTTGGGCAGCAAGCCAAAAATTTCACTCTTGTTTAAAGCAAAGTCTGCTAATAAACTTTTGGATTTTGAATTCAAATGTTGTTATTTTCATGGTCTAAGGATATAATGTATCATGTTTTGGTACCCAAAATAGAATAGTTTAAAGACATTGAGAGGACCTACAGTTTTGTAAGGATGGACCATTTGACTTGAAATCCATGTGTTTTTCCCCTCTGTGTGCACATTGAGATACTCAGCACCCTTGATAAACAACATTGGGTGCACCAATACAGGAGCCTGCAGCAGTAATTTTAAATTACTAAATAGTAGGAGGAAGTTTTTACTGATTCTTTCTTCTGTCTTTTCAGAGAAAGCTTCTTGCTATCTACCTCCACCATGATGAAAGTGTACTAACAAATGTCTTCTGCTCACAAATGCTCTGTGCTGAGTCTATTGTCTCCTATCTGAGTCAGAACTTCATCACCTGGGCATGGGACATGACAAAAGAAGCAAACAGGGCAAGGTAAGTCTTGCAAAGACAGAGTGGAAGACTTTAGACTATGAGTGGAACAGTTTTTCTCTCAAGGAAGAGAGAAAAGTCATCTCTGTGTATCTTCTCTTTTGACTTCATGCTCATTCTTAGCTGATCAATGAAGCTCTGATGGCTGAGACTCACTGGGAACTGGACTGTGCTTTTTCTATGACAAAGTGACTTCTTATTCCTGTGCAGGAACAAATAGTTGAAGAAATTAAATCCTTGTATTTTGTTTTCTTTTTAGTTTAGTTTGCAACCATGGTCCTAGGAATGTGTCTTCACAGTTTTGCATTGCAGTGTCATGATATTATATGACACTAATTTTATTTTCATAGATGTAGTACATTAGAACTGTCTGACATAATAACTACTGCTGTTCATGGAAGTACTATTTTAAGAAATAAAGTTCACGTGATAAATTAATATTAAAAATAGATTATGCAAAAAATGAGAAGTTTGCAATTTGTGTGAACATTTTGGAACAACAGGTTCCGTTGTTAATGTTCAGATACTTTGATAGATCTTCGTATAATAAAAGCTGTCCTATGTCTTAGGGTTGCCATAATTTTGCTGATCAGTAAAGACATTGAAAAACTGTAGGTTCCACCTCCTTCTGCATCTTTTGTGTGTTATCAACAAATTTTCTTATTTCCATATTAAGACCTTTCTCTTCAGGTTATTTATCTGGTGATCACAGTCTATTGAAAATAGTGATTTTATCATACTGATACTTACAATAATGATACTTACTATATTTAGAAACCTATTGGTTTGGTTTGCTACCTTGGGTTTTCTTTCATCACTTTTAATTACACAGAAGACAAGTGCCTGCCAGACTAATGTCTTGTGTATATTATTACAATGACACTTACTCTGACTTTTGAACAGATGTTAACAGTCATTTTGGCTGGGATGAGGTTGCCACTTTTTTAGGCAATTCCATTGAAAAATTCCATTACTGAACAATTAACAGTACATATTTATTTCTTTCTCTTGTGACTTGCTAGAAAACAGCACGTTCCTATTCTTACATATGTAGATTGTAGCTAATCTTTCTTTACTGAAAATGGGCATGGAGAACTGCACAATCTTTTTCTAATACACTTTTAAAATGACACTTGTCATTTTCAGGAATTCCTCACTTGACCTGCTTTGTGTCATTGGGAGAATCAGCAGCAATGTTCCTTGTTTAAATTATTCTAGAGGAAAATAAAAGATTATGAAAAAAAAGCAGTTGGGAAAAGATAAAAAAAAAAAAAAAGAGAGAGAGAGAGGAAAAAGAAACATCTAGGTTCTTTCATGGGACCAAACACATAGACTGGAAAGTTGCTTAAGTCTTTTGGTATTGCCATTCATGGGCAGTAAGGAGCCTCCTCCTTTTCTTTTATCCCACAAGTTGGTGTAGAAGGAAACACTATTTCTAAACCATCTGTAGTGGCTAAGTTCAGCTGGCTACCTGCTGTTCCATTGTTCTCTTTTCTATTTAATTCTCTACTTTCTTTTATTTTACAATGACAAAAAATTGCAGTGTAGTTTCTTTTGAAAAGCTATGTTTGAGGGGGTTTTTTTTATGACTGACGATCAACAGCCATGTAATTGCTTTGTTGTGTTTTACTAAAGAAATCTATTAAGTAGCACAACTTTGATACACTAGTAATCAGAGTTTGCAGGTTACTGAGACACCTGTGGTGACCAAAGCCACAGAAGCTGCTTGTAGGAAAGAGCCTGTACAGCTGTGTCCTATTAACTCCTTATGACACTGCTTAAAACACCAAATAAAGGGCTTGTTTAAGGCTTTATAGCTGTTCTCAATGAAGCAAGTCCCTGATTGTGCAGTGTGAGAGGGTTTTTAAGCCTACATTTTTTTGCTTTTTTTTAAGGACAACAAAGAAACTGTCATATTAACAGTGAGGTCAAAAAATAGTAAGGGGTAAACAAGGCATGCTGGCTCAAATTAGAATTATTTCTCGGTTGTGTTTAGTGTCACATCCTGCTCCTTAGACTGAGATTTCTTCAGAGGGGGCATGATGCTTCCTTCTGCCTTTGGGAAGTGCCAATGCACTGTGGGCATTCCCATAAATAAATACTCAGTACCTCTGTTTAATTACTGCCTTTCCTTATGTGACTCAACAGTGGGCCTGGAGCCTATTCTGTTCTGTGGCTACAGTAGCACTTAGCTTTTTATTTGAATGCTGAGAAGAAGGTGGCAACACCAGAAGGAACAGCATGCTTTTTGCATGCTGGTGTAGCCCACAAAGCAACTTATTTGAGCTGTTACAATTGCATTAGTGAAAAAGCCAGAGTGGGAAGGCAAAGGAATATTTTCAGCAGTCAATAAGGACACCTCAATGTTGGTAATAAAAGACAACTTTTCAGTACTGTAGCATGAATAAATTTAGACATATATATATATATATACATCCCTTATATGAGACAAAAAATCTTGAATATTCTGATTTCTTTTTCTTGATATTTATTGTCCTCTTTCTGACATCTCTGGATGTCATTCTGTTCCAAGACCAGTCTTGATAGTAATTTCCATTTTTCTCATAAATGAAATGGAAGTCTAACTAGAACACTGTAGAAAAAAAAATCATCTCCAAAATCTTGTCCTTTTCCCTGATTTTTAATATGTTTCTCAGCTGATGTAGTGACATGCTTTGAATCCTGCATTACTGTAAGTTAGGAGTTTTCAGCTGGAATCTCTCAATTTCTCAATACCTCTTGCAACAGAGTGAAGAGAGTTCTGCAGGCAGCACCAGAAGTAAAATGCTGACTGAGTTACACCAGGGTAACTGGTAGCAGTAGTGCTATGCATAAGCATTTCAACTTTGGGACTCAGATTTTTTAATATTTCTAAGTAGAGCCAGCCAGGACTGTCACTTTGTCAAACTGAAGGAGAACTCTGGTTAATGCAGTTAAGTGGACACTGTCAGTTGCCTCTGGCAACTACAACTAAGGTTTGCAGGAAAGGGGGCTATTACTTTGGGTAAGTGCTGCAAACTATGAATCTTCTCATTGCTAGAATGAAATTTAAAAAGACAAAAAAATAATACAATAAAAGAATTAGCCTTCATTTATGGAATTACATGGTGTTTTTATAATACTGTTATGTCAACTATCACCTATATTTTGGACTTGAGTTTAAAGAGCTATTTGGAAATTCTTCTATATTAAATTGTTCATGGTCAAAGGAGGAAAAAAACCCCCACAGAGCTACAGAAAAATGTATCTTTTACATTCTTGTTATATTCCATCCCATTTGGGCTGAATCATGGGCTTAAAAATCAGTGTTACCTTTCCATTGCTTGCTATGGAGATTTGCTACCATAGCACTCCAAAGAACAGAAATACCCACATGGGAGGTGTCAGGGCAGTAGCAATGGTGTTTGACAGCAGTGGTGTTGACTTTTCTGACTTTGAAGAGTTGACTAAATACCATTATTCTAATATAATTGTGTGTCTGGGAGGTGTATAATATATGTGTGTGTGTATGTATGCACATACCTAACTATTTTTGTTAATTCATTAATATAAATTAGTTAATCTATTTGTATGCAGGACAGATATTAGTAAATATATATACATACATATATACCTGCACATGCACACAGACCCTTATGTTTATACACACAGCATTTACAAGCATAGATTATGCATAATATTAAGAGAATTCCAATATACATAATGTTTGCCAAGTAAAGCAATGCCAAAGCCATAAAACAGGGACTCAAGTGTCTGTAGCTGCTTTTTAGCTTTTGATGCCATTGCCCTTGGGTGCTGTTTCTCAGCTCTGATGACAGGTACTTGTTAGTTTTAATGTTCAAATGATAGTTTTTCACTTTGCTTAAGCTTGGGAGAGAGTTAATTGACTAAAGCACTTCTCAGCAGCAGGTTGTCTTCACCTGCAATTTCCATCATCAAGTAATTAGCCATATTCACAGTTGCTGACCCTTAATACTAACCTACTGAATGATGCATGCCTGGATGAAGACCAGTTGACCATATTACTCCATCTCCCCAATCCTATTTGATCCTTCAGCAAATATATTGCAGGTGTGGGGTCTGTGAGGGCTGGACTCTGGGAGTTAATTTCTCTCTGCCTCTTTAGAAGTGACCATAGATTCTGTGTATGTCACTTGCAGAGCTGCTGGAAGTGTTCTTTGGGCACTAAATCCTTCAGAGGTTTCACAGAACAGTGTGAAAACCTGATCTGTTGTATTTTGCAATGTTTTATTTAATTTACTTCAGTAGCAATACAGTGCCAGTCAATAAAAATAGGTCAGAAGTCTAATTAATGTTTTAAAAATAAAGGTTCTCAACCACCAGGCGAGTTTGTAATTTTCTGTGTGGTTGGGTTTGAGGAGGAAGAGGAGAGGAGGTGAGGAGGGAACCCTTCTGTTCCGTGATTACATCCCACCCGCTCATTTTCTCCTTTTCTCCTTTGCTTTTGATTTTGGTGGCAGTCTTAACAGAATGTCAAGATCAATTTGCAGCATGGTTTAACTCAAGGTTTGCATTCTGCCAGCAGCAATTGTCCTAACAAACAATGCCCTGTGTTCTTGTAACTTCAGAAGCTTTTAGAAGGCTCATGGCAAGGGCAGCATCTAATGACTTTATTAGTGTAGGGTTTCAAAATGGGCTCAGTAATTGTTCACATCTCTTTGTTATCTAGTCATAATTACTGCATAGTATTGTTCAGGGTTGCACTTGTGAATAGTTTCCTAATAGCACTTGAAATGAAGAAAAAAGGAAAAGGATAAAAGGTGATGGTCTCTTTAGATGGAGAACAAAACAGCCTGTATATAGATGATGGTTAAACTGTTTATTATGCTCCCACCAGAAAAGGTAAACTATCCCTGCTTAAATATTTATATACCTCAAGGTAATTTCATGTTAGCAGTCTAAAAATGTCCAAATTTTGAGAAGTAAAAGCCAGCAGAGAATGCATTTTAATCTGATTGATATTAGTAAAATATGGATGTGTCTGTAATATTCAATGATAAATAGAAAGTAGTCTCTCTGTTGATGTGATTAGGGTTTTCAAAGCATCATTGTGTATGCCGATAGACATGCTTTAAGGTCATATGAAAAAGAAATTATTATGAAAACCAGAGGAATTAACTAAACTAATATATTTGTAAGCATGTATTTTAAGTCCCCCATTATAAAACCAAATCCTAAAGCAAGTTCTATCCCACTGGACTCAAGCTGCAGCATAGTTTGTTATGCTTGTTGAACAGAAAAGGTGAAACAAAAAAATTTTGTAGTGTTCTCTGCAAAACAGGGGAAGGCAGAAGTACAGTCAAGACAGACTTACTGAGCTGTTCTAAGGAAAGAAGTCATTCAGAGGCCCATTTAAATACAGAAGTCCACAACAGCACCAGTGAAACTTAATGCTGGATGGAGTTGAAACTCTAGAGAAATCTAGATGCATCGAAATCAATCATCTGAAACAATCAGATATCAGAGTCAGAATTGTTTGTACCAAACCAGCTGAAAGGTGTGAATGAATCCCCTTGGTGCTGCTGGGCTCTGGACTGGTACAAAACTTGGAGACATGCAGGTACCCATCCTCTTCCCTTAAATTGGGATGAGTGCTTTGACTTCTCACCTCTCCTTTTTGTTACCATTCTGAGTGCCTGTGGGACAATCAGTCTGTGTCTGGCCAGAAGGTTCAACTGTACCCTGTCCTTCCTGGCCAGTAATTGTCTGATATAATTTTTGATGTGAGGGAGGTTTCTCAGCATTTCTCCATAGCCAGTTCCAGTGCTTATTAAGTTCCTTGAGGCAGCTCACAATAGTATTTAACTGGAGTTTCTCTTGCAGCAATCAATGACATTTATATCTTGGTTCACTCAGTAGACAACAAGGTCTTCTCTTCCTTTCTGATTGTAATTATACAAATAATATTTGTATATTACACCGCTGTGGTTTTGAGACTCAGAAACATGTTACACTTTTTTCAGTAAATTTTTGAAGCTGTTATTTTTTCATAACTGCTTTCTAGAAGCTTTTTTTAAAGTAATGCTACGTAAATTGAGGATAAATTTACAAAAAAAGTTATGCCAGGAGTGTATTTTTAAATAGTGTGTCATATATTAGCTGGTAGGCAATGATAACATTGTTCTCTGGGAAACTAATGTGCTGAAAACATGATAACTCTTCTCTCAGGTTATCTCAGAGTGCACATGGAGGGATAACTCCTTTGCAGTCATCAACAACCCCCCAAATGAACATCTTCATTTCACCAAAATAATTTTTCCAGTGTGCTGCTTTTAATTAAGGAGAGAACTATGTCTATAAATGAATACCTGTTCAATCTGCATTTTTAAAATCAAGATTTTTAGGTTTCTTTAGGGTTTGTTTCTCTAGCTGTCTAGCCATGGTCAGTGTCTATGTTTATTCTGTAGCTCCAGTTAACTGCTGGTTTCATTGTTAGCAATTCCTGAAAGATGGAACAATGTTGTCTGCCAAAACTATTACTTTTTTTGATGAACTCTGTTCTTGTAACTTTTGAGATTATTGTTTTTTTCATGGATTTTTCCTTCCTAAAATGCTTATTTTTTGCCTTTCTCATACTCCTCCTTCCTTGAATATTTTTGTGATTTAAAAATAAAAGGACTTGTAGTGCCATTTACCCTTCCTTTCTGGCAGAATTCCTCTATTTCCACTTTTGGTTGGAGATCACAGTAATCCAGCATGTTGTGGAAAACAGTTCTCTGTGGAGGGACATCAGGCTCTTTGATGTACTCCACAGGCAGTTCTCTTGGCAGCTCTGGAGATGCCACTGAAAGACCTGGCACATTTCTCTTCAGATGAAAGTAAGAAAATCTCTTGTTAGTGATGTGCAGAATGAGATACTGGTTATTGCACCAAATTGTATTGATCCCACTCACATGCTTCTGACAGTAAATATTAGTACAGAGGAGATTTTTCTTTTTGCTGGATATGAATTTGGAAGTAAGTAGGAAAGTCTGCAAAAATGAAATCAGTAAAGGCAGAAGAGAAAAACAAAAAAAGAAAAGTTAAATTAGTAACGTGGTTGCAAAATCTGTTAAAAGGCGTGAGAAAATAACTGAACAGGGATCATGAAGGAAAATTCAGTTCTTACCCATCTAGTAAAGTGAAAAAAAGAGATGTGTTACCAGTAATTGCTGTCACTTAGCACTGACCTGGCAAAGAGCATCTGTGTGAGTAATCACTGGAGAGCAGGAGCTGGAGTTACACAGTGTAGGTGTTGGAGATTGCTGCTGTCTCTTTATTCAGTGTTGCATTGTTTGGCTACCCTCACATTTTTGTTGATTTTACTACAGTTTAGTTCACTGGGCAAGTGGCTTCTCACTTGTTTCCAAAGGTCAGGATCTATTTGGATGGATCATGTTAGTGGGAGGAATTTCTTGTGTGTATTTGTGTGATACCTGAGGCATCACAGTCTTTTGTGTTCTATGTTGACAGCCAGAAGTTCCATGTATAAAAATTAATTTCCTGGAAAAAAATTATTTGGGATATTTTTAAGTGTACAGAAATACCTAATTCATTCAGAATTCTCTGGATACAAAGTCAATATCTATAAACACATATTTTGAGACTGAGTAGTGGGTTGACTAAATACAGAATTGACTTTAAAAAAACCCAGACACACCAAAAATCAACACCTTTGACTAGTGCAACTAGTATTGTAATAGTCTTTTAGTTTCATTTTTTCTAGCAGCATTCTTCTACAGCAGTTTTTCACCTCCAGTTAAATATTTTGTTTTCACATGCAACTTGAGTTCCTTTCTACTGTGGCATGTTGAAGACTGTTAAACAGTTCTCATACACAAGTTTCAGGAATTCAGTTCATTTGACCCACACCTTTATTACTTTCAGGAGTGAAACCTTGAATGCACAAAATCATTTTGCCATGAAAGATCCCCATTGACTTTTGTGAGGCAGAGATTTCATTTATGTATTCCCACCTTGAAATGCAAAAATAAATAAAAACTCAGCATTATTTAGCTTAAGGGTTCAGACTTTATGCACACTTTATTTTATCTGTAGCAGATGTCTGTCTCTCTGTAGCTATTGCTGATATAACAGTCCCCATCTGGCATTTTTGAGATTGTCTTTCTGAGAGTTCTGGATTGCAAGAAACAGAGAATCAAAAGGCAAAGAAGGGTATTTGTCAGTGACATTTATGGCTTCAAAATACTCACTGGCTACCCCTGCTCATTGGTTTCTATCCAGCTATGGCTACAGTTATACTGCAAATTCTCTCCAAAGAGGTTTGGTTTTTTATACTTCAGGTGCCTTAGACAAGCCCGATGTTGTACTCATCAGGTTTATCAATTTTTAGACATTTTGTTAGATAAAACATATATTCATTTTAAAAAATTACAATTTTCAATCTTTTCAGTATCTTTGAGAAGAAATGACTTGGAGTGCTTGACATTTGAATGCAGTTTGTCTTTTCAAATAGCTTTGGCTTCTAGTGCATGTGACAACAGGACTTTGCTCTTCAGTGAGAGCATACATTTCAGAGTAGTTGTTACCTAAAATATTATCACAAGGCATAAGAAAACACACGATTTAAGTTGCCTTTCATGAACATAATTAAGAATTAATAAGCCTGTACCAGTGGCTAGTCCTCAGAATTTCCACTGTTTTGCCTTTTGTGACCTGTGTTATTAAAAGTCCATTATTTTTACAGACTTTATTAAATTGGATCTTATTAAAGCATTCTGTATTTGCATTTGGTCTTTCATAATTCATTATTATTATGACATTTACTTTTTACCATCAGATCTGAAAACATATCATAAGCTACCCTTTTCTCTTGAAAGAAATGCTAATTTCAAACAGTCCTCTAATGGAAGAGAAAAGCTTTATCAGTTTTTTCATTTATTCAAGATCGTGTTAAGAATACTAATGCTAGACTTCTGTATGCTAATATCTGAGAGCTTTTTTTGGTCAAAAGCTTAGAATTATTGTTTTTAGATCACACTGCTAAGTATGTCACGGGCAGGGCACTAGCACAAAAGAAAATACAATTCTGCAGCACCACTTTTTAATTCCATGACTGATGAAAACAAACTCTTGATCTTTCGTTATTCTTATGTTTTTATACTTCGTCATTTTTACTAGAGGATGGCTTTACATAGTTTCTCTAAAGAAGTTTTAAACAATTTATTTAGCATTATAATTTAGGGATTTAGTTTTGATTTATACCCTGCAGAATAATTTAATAGGAAATGGAATTCTCCAGCAAATAAATCACAATCTCAACTTGTTATGAATCATTTTAATTTAGAAAATCAGGGATCTACCTTATTTGTAAATAGTCTCATAATTTAATCATAAAAAGGGAGAAAGAGCTCTGAAACTGAATGCAGAAGCCTAAATGCTAAAGGGCAGATAACACTCAGTTGAACTGCTGAATTTAGCTCTTTTGGGGTTTTTTTTAAGTACAAAAACACATCTACAATGTTAACTTTTTATTCCCCACATAGGTTTCTGACAATGTGCACTAGACACTTCGGGAGTGTTGTAGCCCAAACAATTAGAACTCAGAAGACAGACCAGTTTCCACTTTTCCTTATTATTATGGGAAAACGATCATCAAATGAAGTTTTGAATGTAATACAAGGTATGGTTCTTGCTTTATATTGAAATAGTTCTTAAGTGAGTGTGGAAACTGTTACAAATCTTCTTTGCTAACCATTTCCTTTTTCAGGATGTTCAGAATATTAATTTATTTCACACAATAAGTTTTCAGTTGTCACAAATAGCTACTGTTCATATATGTGTTAATGAACATAATATTAGAGATTGAAATTGGCATGAGTGTAGTAGAATTATCATTTCAGTTCTTCAGTCTTCTTAAAGCAGGAGCCAAATCTCCTAAGTAAGGAGCTACACTTCATTTTCCAAATGTATATCTATGTGAATTACAGATTTCCAAAACTTGACTGCACTTTTTGCCTAGTGACAGAATGCATCTGGTTCTCTGTGTGCAGTTTTGTCTTAACATGTGGACTCCTGTTGCATGTAGTAGGGTAATATTTGAGCACCAGATGTTTTTTTCTAGCCTGCCAGTAGTGTTGAGATCCCAAATTGGATCAAAATTTTAAGTTACTAATATGATCTTATGTGCATAAAGCTTTCTGGCTTTAATGACCAGCTCTTTCTGGCATAACCAGTCCTCTGATTTTACTGGCAGCAAGATGATTTCTGTGTGGAGCAATGCCCTTTGACTGCTGTTCTCAGTAACTCTTCAAATTAAAATACATCAGAGAATGTCTGTCTCTCATTTCTTCTGCTTTCTCCACGGGGTTGCCTCCATGACACTGTGTCCTCACTTATTTATTGTTTATATCTAGCCACCTTTATTCTAATCTCCTTATTTTCCTGAGGAAATTCGGCCTCAGGAAATACTGCCTTTTGCAGAATCATTACTGTTTCTTTATGCATGTGGAATTAATAATTTTCTTGAGGAATGTCCAGTACTTCTTGCTATAGCCAAAACTCTGAATTTTGCATGGGTTTTGTTTCCTTAGTGCAAAGTACAGCACAGTAATTTTTCACACTAATTCGTGGTACTTCTGTCACTTAGGAAACTTATTTCATCCAAATAAATATAAATAGATTCTCTTTATTTTTATAATTCTGCAGTATAGTTCACCACGTGTATAACTTTAAGCACCTGTGTTATCCTGCTGAAGTCAGTGTTGCTTACTGGCTTGAATTACTTAATTGTTTTAGCAACTTATTGACTCAAAGTCACAACAGAATGCATTTCATATTACAAAAAAATCCAAATTATTTAATTGCCTGAATTAAGTTTTAATGATTTTTGAGGTTTTCTACCCAAAATCTTTTGAGCTAAACTAAAATAAACTGATCATCTGTTGCAGCCTTACTCAAATTAATCTTTCAACAAAAACCAGACCTGCTGTGCTTGTTATTTTCCCATGAATTGGGACTCTGGTGTCTTTTAACAATGTGCCCTCAAATGAATGGCAGTCTCTGAAGTCATGCGTGTTGTAGCATGCGGGATAACATTTTCTGCTAAGGTAGCAAATGCTAGAAATAGGAACAATGAGGGCTTTTCAGGGCTGGGTGAGAAGGCATGTTTACAGAAGAGATACAACAATATAGAAACTTAAGTCCCAGTGGCATTTATTGAAATGCAGACTGTCTAAGTTTGCTTTAGATTTTTATTTTTTTGCCTTGGGTTTGGAAACTATAGGGATAGTTCTGTTTTCTTTAGTGGTGCTGTGGCTTCTCGTTAGTTTATTCCTATTAAAATTTTGACCAGCATCACCAATATATAAATCTAGCTCTTGTTGGTATTGTTCTGGGAATGTCCAATGACTGTTTAGATTGGCAGATGTTAAGAGTTTAGTCTTAGACCATTTCTCATGGTCTGAGAGCTTTTAACTTCAATGACAAGTGGCTCTCATGGGTAATCTTCAGTTTAAGAAGAGAAAACAAAGACTGAGTGCATCTTGGTGAGAAATTAAACTTAACTTTCAGTCTTAATGAAGACTGGAGACATATTGGTAGAAAACCATGAGGAAGTATCTGTTTTCCAAGGCATGTGCTGTTATTTCTTGATCTATACAGATGACTTACTTACTTTTCCACTGTTATTAGCTTTACAGGCTTTATGAGTAGTAAATACACTGAGAAGAATATATTATAATAATATTTGGGACTTTCCTGCTAATTATGTCTGAATAAAAACTTGTGCATACACATCCATTTGATCACTGTATTCTGCTTTTTTGTGTGTTTTTAAAGCAATCCCCGTGATGCTGCTATCAAGATCACACCTTTTGTTACCTGACTAAGCAATTGCTTGAGTCTCTGTGGTAATACTTCAGAATTCTAAAGCTTTAAAATCAATTTCATGTCGCAGAAGCCCAGATGTATCACTTTCCTTTAATATCAGTGATTAAAAGAAAAAACTAGAGTTATTTTGTGCAAGCACAAAAATCATTGTTCAGAGTTGAACCACCTAAAATTTTAGCCTGTGATCAGCATTTGTTTGTAAAAACAATCTTGAATTTGCAATAGAAAAGAAAACTAAAAGCATTCTGCTGAGATACTTGTATTTTTTTAATTTTTTCTTTTTTTTAAGTCTAGCTATTTCTTATGGATTAACTCTATAATGACTTCTTTTTTGTTTAATAACTTTAATGATACGAAGTTCAGCTTTCTGTGTTGCTAGGTAACACAACAGTGGATGAGCTAATGATGAGGCTGATGGCTGCAATGGAGATCTTCAGTGCCCAGCAGCAGGAAGACATAAAGGATGAGGTGAGCTTTAAAAGTTACTGCAGATACCCACTGGCTTTCACAAATCACTGGTGATGCAAAATTAAGCAGATGTTTCTTTAGCCAATGAAGTTTGGTGTGGTGTGTTTTAGGTTCTCTTCACTCATCAGAACTCAAAATGGTTAAGTCTCCTTTGTGTGTTTATTTGAGTCTCTAAAAAAACCTCCTTCCTATTGGTCTTGTTATTTTCAGTTTGTTTCCTTTTTCTTAATGTTACTGGTGAGTAACTGTTTACATTTACAGTGGTATTCTAGAGCTTAATGTCTTCCTATAAGGAAATGACAATCATGTTTTTTCCCAGTGACCTAAGTCATAGGTAAAAAACAAAAATAGAAGGATATATCTTACATACCGTTACAAAGGAGACTGAAAAGCAACCTTAACCAGAACTATGCCAGTACTAAATCACCATTCAGAACAAGGCAGAATCAGTAAGTGGTGTCAAGACTTTACAAAAACAATGTTTCAATTACACAGAAGTAGACACAGCGAGGTGAACAGTTGAAAGATGTTTATCTGTTGCTCTGTAAATTGAGTGACATTTTAAGGTAATGAAGTACTTAGGAATTTATAATAATAGGTATGTTGCCATTCAGGTTTATTTTTATCCTGTTGTATAGACTTTGATTGACAATAATTCACTAAACACATTTTTCACATTTAAATCTTGTATCTCATTAGGACCAGATTTACTGATTATGGTTATAATAATCTGCAGGCACGTTATCCTCACAATATCACTAGTTCATTTTTTCTTCTTTATTTATGCTACCTGTAATTCGTTGGTAAAAAAATTGACTTTAATTTTGTTAATACTGAACACAAATTTTAATACGAGGATTACAGGAAAAATCCAAGGCACAATATAATTGAAATTTTTATTGCATTTTAACAGGGGTATGTTGGGTATGTTTGGTTGGGTTTTTTTAGATGCTTTAATAAGAAGGTAAAATTCACATCACAGATGAGTTCCAAGGAAGGTTCAGAACTGAAAACTGTAAAAACTGATAGAAAGGTAGAAAACAGAGAAAAACATAAAAAGGCAAAGAGATAAGAGCAATTATATAAGGGACAGGAGAAGGAACTAAAAGTAGGAGTTACAGGATTGGAAGAGAGGGAGAAATGGGAGAACAGATCAATTGTCCAGAGCAGGGGACATGAGTGTTTACGAGAGAAGGTGGAAGCAGGTGAGATAGTGATAGAGCTGTCTGAAGATGGTAATACCAAGTGGGTTTGCAACTGTGGAGAAGCAAGAACTATCTTCTGCATCCTGAACTTCTGTCAGTCCTTCACTGGATGGCCAAGGCAGTGACAGTCCAGTCACACATGTCCCCATGGTGGTGATATGGATGTCTCCTGGCTTCTTACTCCAAGTGCTCTACCTATGTAGGGAGAATGGAAAATTAATTTTTATATGCTCCCCTAAAATCTACCTTTGTCCAAGTCTTCTGTGATCTTTTCTCACATTTCCTTTTGTTGTTCTGTCCCTGAGAACACCAGTGACATTTTTTCCTCAACGGGAAGACTCTTAACACACTTTGACATTCAGAAAACTAATGGAAAATTTCATAAAATTTTGGGGCAGGTTTCCAGAAGTTGTGGGTTCTATACACAAATAGGATATTTACCTACACCTTCCCTCCCCTGGTTACAAGCACACAGAAGAGGTGATCTTGGACACTTTTGCCTTTGAAGCAGGAAGTTTAAAAACAAAAAATAACCTGGCTTTATGAAATTACTATTCCAGACAAGGGAGTATTTGACAAGCAGTCTGTACTCAATAGAGGACTTCAGCCTGAAAAACAAATATTGCCTTTTTGTGGTTTGCTACATAACATGTAGCTTTCTTGTAAGTCTTGTACTTGACAACTTCAAGTGTGCAAACATCAACACCTTTTCTTTCTTAAGATCTTACTGCAGTTGGGACAGGTTTTTTTCCCCAAATATTATAATAGCAAACAGGACACAGAGTCCGGTTTCTGTTACTGTTTTCTTAATAGCAACAATAAGTCATCAGAAAGCCACAAGAAGATAAGCAGAAAATTCTTTTGTGTTTTGGAAAGGGAAGTCATCTGTGTAACTTTGCTGTAAACAGAAGTGTGTGTGTGTGAGAGAGAGAAATAGAGCTGGAAACACTGGTAAATAACAGCATGAAATCATTAAGGAGTCAGTTTATGCAGCTGAACTTCTCCACTTTGGATTTTTAACTTGCATGCACATGAAAGCTTCCAGCTTCTTGCATAGTTCTGTTGAGCACAGCATGTTTTGGAGTGCCCTCTGATGGTTATTTGGGTGCAGGATGAGTGTTGCCTCTGCCAGCGAGTGGTACAGGTGTTTGCTGTGACATTGGCCAGAGCTGTTCAGGTAGCAAAGTCAGTTCCCTGTCCCAGATCATTGCCTGATGGTGAAGGCAGGATGCTCAGACTTGCACTTGTGTGAAGTGAGACACTTCATTAGCTGGTGATCATAGTGTGGTTAGCTAAATCCTGTGCATTTATTAGTGTAGCCTCATAGAATATTGATCAGGCAAATTTAGGCCATATTTCTATAATGTCAAGTGCTAAAATATCATTTAACCAGCAATTGGATTCAATTTTTAGATTTGCATAGTGTTCCATTAAGCTTTTTCTTACATGCTCTCCAAAGAAATGCCTTGAAAACATTGAAGTGCCTATGCATACTCACAGTAATCCAACATACCCATCTTCAGGTATGGTGGTATATAATTTAGGCACCTATTTTCTGCCTTAAGCTTTCTTAAAGAGAGATTAATTTGCCATTACCTTCTTTTCCCTGCTCCTCCAATGCTTCAGGGTCAGTCCTGAACCACTGGGCCTGTTGCTTGCTTCGGGTCAGCTGGTTTGACCAGATGACATTTGGAAACCTCTTGCCTCTTTTGGGCCATACATGGGCCAGCTGTCATGCTATTTTCCTAACTTTTGCCATGTAAATTGCCATAATAAGTGACAATGAAATCTGGCCAGCAGCATAATGATGTTGTGCTCATGTGGTGCTTCTGATGAGAAGTGGTCAATAGATAATGAAATGGTGGGTTCGGTGGCATCAAGAGCAGCAAGGCCAGTTGGCCACGATGTGTCCCACCAGCACAGCCAGGTCTGGGGTCTGAGCATGCAGAATTACTTTGGGGCTACACTAAAGATTTCATGCATCTGGATGTATTTTCCTTTTCTAACCTTTTTCTTTCCTTTTCCTTTTTCTGGCCCACACCACAAGTGTTGAGATTGTTCAGGCAGTAGGCCTGGGGAGGGTGGGGGGGGTTCCAAAGAGGAAATAAATGCTTTTTAAAAAAAGACTGGATGTGGCACTCAGTGCCATGGTCTAGCAACTGCTCCGGTGGGTCATGGGTTGGACTTGATGATCTCTGAGGTCCCTTCCAACCCGGCTAATTCTATGATTCTATGATTCTATGCTAAGAGTTTCTTCTGTGAATGTAAAGAGTATCTCAGAGCAGGGACAAGCAGGCTCTGCCACTGTTGATCAAGGTGTGAACTGAGATTTTGCAGAGACTGCCTTTGAAAAGCGTGTGGTATCGGTTCCTCTTCGGTGTCAGTGCTTGATGCAGGACTTAAGCAAACAAATAATAATTGTAAAATATTGTACACCCTGGAACGTCTGTTTTTAAACACCCTGTTGGCTTGCTTACTTTAACTGGAGAGTTAAATAATCATCTCAGCGTGGCGTGATGGGCCCAAAGAGGATCCAAGTTATTTCCTTTGTGAGATTAATGTGAAGAGATACGTGATTAAATCCTGGCATTGCAGCACAACACACCTGTTCTGGGATGATGCTGAACATTTTTTCTCCATTGCCCGAGGAGGAGGCTTCTCAAAGGATTACAGTAACACTTTTTGACAAGCTTATACAGGGTGGAGTTTCCATGTAATGACAGGGCTTATTTGATGATGTCTCAGTAATGCATTCTTTTTATTTTTGCTGTCAACATTTATTACTGTAGAAGCATTGACTGTTACACAGCTGGTCCAACTCGTCCACATTTAAGTAACAGTAGGTCTCTCGTGTTTATTTTTGTCCTTATGCAACACTAGCACTCCTGCTCTCCAGTTAGACTTCAAGGAGGAATGGTAATCCCCACAGTTGCTTCAAAACCCTTCTTATTCTTATGAGTGCAAATTAAAACCTTCTGTTCACTTTATACTATTGCTGCTGGCACACTGTTTTCTTTAGGGGAAAAGAGAAAGAATTAAGAATTTTTAAACTGGAAAAACTGTTGTAAACAGGCTGTGAACAAAGGTAAGCTGTAGAAAATGCAGACCTGCAGAGTCACCATCTTTGCTCTCTGATCTTGGGTGACATCTCTTCCTCCTGGATACTGCTGCAGTGCCAGGAAAATGCAGGTCCTTCCTGACCAATATCTGGATGGGGATTTCAAAAATACGTAAAAGAAAACAAAAACTCCAGAGCAGCAGCATAGATTCATCCTCTTTTCCCTGCCACAGCTCTTTGTACAAGTATGCTTGCCTGTCCAGCCCAGCACCCCAGCACTGCTTATTTTAGAGGATGCTTTACTGGCCAAGTATTATTTCTTTGCAACAAGAAGCCTGGTATCACCATGTCTACCTCCTCTTCTGCCTTGTTGCTGTCAAATGTAAGGGATTTCCTTTTTAAATAGAATAATTTAACAGTTTTAGATTCCAACACCTTCTTCTTCCAAAGACATATCTCCCAGCCACAAAGGGAGCTAAAGAGCCTTGGTCCAAGTGCATTTGCTCATAATCTTGTGGTCTCTTTGTCTTTTCCTCCTTCAGATCAGTGGCTTTTGTCCACTCCTTACCTGCTGTTGTGTTCTCCAGTCAGAGGATGCCATAAGTGCTTCCATCAGCTGGGCAGGAGGCCTTTGCAGTTTCTCTTTAGGCAATGAAGCTCACATGAAAATCTGTAGAAATTAGGCATCTGAATATCTTTGATAAGTGTTTCATCTAACACTATCATGTGTATCATGCCATATAGTATTTGCACAACAGGAGGTAATGAGAATAAATACATGAAATTCACTAAATTCCAAAACACAAAAGCATTATGGTGATGACAGCCATCTAATGGAGATGGTGATTTAACCCCTCAAAAAAATCTAATTAGCACATTTACTAATTATTACTAGTTATAACTAATTAAACTACAGTAATCAAAATTTATTTGATTAAATTTTCCAATTCAGTATTTGTAATATGATAGCAGCCCAAACGATGGGTTTCCCATTGTGCACTTCACTGCATTGACAAACCAGCAGGTACTGCCATTTTATTAATTTTAATACAGGTATTTTATTTTTTTTCAACATACTATTTTGAACTTTGACAAAATGCAAGCTCCTGACCAAGGAAAGAAAAGAGAAAATGATAATATCCTTAGCTGAGGTGGCTTTTCAGCTGTACATGTTAATGGCTGCAGTCATGGAGTCTTCACTGGGTTTCTCTAAACAAATTGCTTCTTTACCTGCTCTGCACCCCGGGTGTTGTGGCAGGACTGGCTGGCTCCTTTCCCATGGAAAGCCACTGCAGGACTGCATCTTGAAGGTCTGGGGCTGCTTTTCTTTCTTGTCACTTGAGGTAATTCCCAGTTATGAGGATCTGGGCTTTCACTATGGACAGGCAAGACCCTGGGGTGGTTCTGCTTTGTTCTGCCCTCTCACCCTGCCCCTTTCTGCCTCCCCACCTGAGGTTCTGCCACCACTGAGATTTTAATTTGCTTCATCTTTGTCTCTCTCCTGTGCTCAACCCTTTCTGTGTACACTTTTTTCTTCTACGTATTCCCCATCATGTTAAGTTATACAATGTGCAGGTCTGTCATCTTAGTGAGTCAAATTAATGTCTTTCTTGTGCTGGGTTGTTTGGACAAAAGGGTGTTTCTCCTTAACGCTCCCATGAATAGCCTTAAGCACTTGCAGTTTTTAATTTCAGGAGTGGTTCAGTGAAATGAACTGTCTTTCAGATAAGCATTCAACATTTATTAATATACTCTTTTTTTTTCTTTCCTTTTCTTTTTTTGGTCTTTCTTGTAACAGCCATTTACTTACTGATGCTCGAGAAAAGTCTCCTGCTCATGGTGATCTATCTTCTCAAGTTCTGTCTTGTCTGGTTTTTAGTTCACAGAAAAAACAATCCCAAAGGGAAATGGGGAATAAAGTAAAACACATCTCCCTGAGACAAATCAGGTGAAAAGCTGATTTCTGGGGTTAGATCATTAAATCCTACCTTTGGAAACAACAATAAAATTTAAAAAAAAAAAGCCCAGGAGGGCCAGTGCTGACTTTTCCAGCAAAATAACACATCCAAATAGCCAAATGTATTGTGTATCTTTTTTCCTGTGTGATCTCCAGGAAAAGGGGGTGCTGCTGTCCCAAATATAATCAGGAATCCCCCATTTCTACTGTTCTGCATGTGAAAATGCCAGCTGTTACATGCCTCAGGGGTAATGTCAAGGGAATAAATATTTGAGATAGTTATCTTAAATTTCTTCTTAACCTTATCTCTGTCTTTTTAGTCATGTAGTTCTGGATATTACTCAACAAAAGGTTTTATCTGGTCCATTAGAACTATCTTGTAAAGTGTTTATTATTTTTATGACTTCCTAATATGCATGATAGCAAAGAAAATTCATAGCTGAATAATATATTCTATGGAAAAAAGCAGTACCAACCTTCCACTGAATGACTGTTATCCCTACTATTGCATTGTCAAAGTGGGAAAGCAGAGATCTGTGCCTTTTCCTCTGTAAGGAACAAAAGAGAATTGTCTCCTCATCTCATTCCCAAAACCTCTGGGATGTGGATGGTTCACATTCCCACCAGCCTTTGTTGTTGCTGTGGAATTCAGACATGCTGAGTGTGACCCCTGTTTCTGATAAAGGCTTTTTAAGTGACCTGGGATAAACAGTTGTCTGTTCACACCTTGGTTTCTTGAAAAAGGAAGATGGCAATTTTACCTTTGTTGTATTGTGGAGACATGGTTATTGATTTCCAGTCAGTGCTGCAATTTCTGTAAGGTTTAACAGCAAAGCTGTCAGCTACCTCAACTTTTGTTCATGTAAAATACTTAACAACATCTGAAAAATTATTTGCAGTATGACTATTATCTTTTTCACAGAATCATGAGACTTGGAAGGCAGCTGTAGAGATCATCTAGTCCTGCTAGAGGGGGCTTCTTCTTGTGTTCTTTCTTAGTGCAATGAAAGATTCTGTGTTAAAACCTTTTGTCCAACTTTTTCTGTCACCATTATGGATTTTCTTTTGTTGCTTTTGGTAAACTTGAGTCATCCTTGTACTTTGTGTGGTTTCTCTGGAAAAAGAGATAACTAAAATAATAAACTGCGTTACAAAAAGGAGAACTGCAGTATCTAATATTTAAAATTTGTCTAAGGTATAGCTCTGAACTGAAAAATATTATTTTGCCTCTGTAGAGGAGGAGGTTCCTGTAGAGTGTGAGCAGTGTTAAGAAAACACAGAACTAGACAGTAAGAGGCATTTCATAGGATTACTAAAGAAATATGGACTCCAGATTTGGTTTTAAGGTCTGTTTCAGTAAGGACAGTATTGTTTCAATGCAATGTAAAGCTCAGTTGCATGGTCATTTACTTTAAGATGTGACTCACATATTTCTATGAAGACCAGGCAGTCATGCGTGGTAATTCTTCACATTCCTGACATCTTTTTCATAATCCACTTTTAGGATGATGGTAATTGTGATGAATAGGGAGGAAAGGCTTTTTATTTTTTTTTAATGCCTGGAATTAATGTTTAGATTCTTGTAGAATCTATAGCATCAGTGGTTTTTTTACAGGTACCATCAAGCTTATATAAATAAAACCAATTTTTAAAATTCTACAAAACAGCTCTTTGGAGGTGAATGAAGCCTGTGCTCATCAGAAGTAACTTCTAGTACCTTCCTGGAGTTTTCTAGATAGTTTATAAAATGTAAAATAAAAGCCAGCACTCAGTTTCTTATAAATCTGACTTGGAGTGAAGTTTTAAACAATTTTTTAGAATGTTTTAATTTTTGCTTTTTTAGGGTTGATTTTGGTTTACTTTTTTTTTTTCATTGTGTTGTTGGTTTTGGGTTGTTGTTGGTTTTTTTTTTCTGTAAACTAGAGAAACTATATTGCTACCAATCTTTGACAAAGTAAAGATCCTGTACTTGCAATTGTTGCATCTGATCTTTCTGTTTTCTGCCAGGCATCGCTGGACTTGCATGACCTTTAAAATTCAATTACTGTGTGAAGTTATTGTGTGATATATGAAGTTGGAAAACCTCAAATCTCAATAGGGTCTCTGACAGACCATTCCTAATATTTTTTTTTAAATGCTTGTCCTCTGGCAGGTTGCCTGAAGTCTTCCTTTAACAAGCTGGTTTGAGAAGATAATTCTGTTTCTCATCCTAAGATAAATTTATGGTCTGCTTATGGAAAGTCGTGGAATAGGCAGTACAAAACCTTCCCCTCTATTGTTACATTCCATCTATGAGAACAGTTGAGCAAACCTCTGTGAATTCAAGCAGCTTTCTTCAATTTTGGATAATTTTTAAATTATTTCAGCACCCCTTCTTTTGAGAAATGGATTATTAATGTAGAGTAGTTTCTGCTACCAGGTTTGAGTTAATTTTTGAAGGTATTTGAGCATAGCACATGAAGCCTGTCAAGGTCCAGAGAAGCCAAGAAGGGAATGGATTATTCAGTGATTGTCCTTTTTTCTCTTTTGCAACGATTTATTCTACTCATGTCTTAACTTTCCTGAACCAAGTGATGGTTTGTCTGTCTTGTGTGCATGAAATTTATGACACACTGATTGTAGAATAATCTTGGGTCCTGATTCCATAAGGAAGAAGAGTTTCCTCTAAAAAGATCTTGTTACTTTTCAACTGGAGGTTGTATACCTTTTCCTGCAATTTGTCCTTTCCTCTTGTGGTTGCATGCTACTTTAGAGCTTTTTAACAACTAATACTTCAGAGTTTTGTTTGAGGAACATCTTGGCATGTTTGCATGACATGATAGTAACAGCTAATGTGCTCTCCTCCTGTTTAGAGTTGAGTTTCTGCCAAGTAGTGAACTTCTGGAGAGAAAGCTGATCACTTTGCAAAATGTTGCCTTTATGTGGATTACACCTTGCAGATGAATTAAAAAATTAACATACGTGTTCAAAAGGCAGTAGGTAGTAGACTTTATTTTTATGAAATATGGGGAACAGTGCAAGTGCTGCCTTACTGGTAACTGGAGGTGACTGTGCTGAGCCCACCAGTGGTCTCACTGCTAAAGCTTATTGATTTTTGTAGGGACCAGTGCAGCCTCTGCAGGGCTCTGGGAGGATTATAAGATGTAAGAGGAGTAAACGCAGGGGAGCAGCCACTGCCTCAGGCTCCAGAGGCAGAATATGAAGCTATTGATTGTACTCTTTGCTTTATCAGACATCACCCCAGTGCAGTTATTCCAGCTTTCAGGGATATCCACCTCTTGATCCCCCACTGTATGACTTTGTCATTTGTGTATTTTTAGTAAACTCCTTTTTTTTTTTTTTTTTTTTTTACACTATGGTTGTTAATAAGATCCTTTGCTAGGTTTGCTGGTTTCAGGTTGGCATGCTAAGCTCAGATTTCTTGTCTGCCTGCACCTGTGTATTTGAGGCACATCAGAGCAGAATTTGCTATTTCCCATCTTTGTATAATATTCAGAACAACATGAACTGAGGCTTTGGGCTGATGTTTAATAGTCATGACCATGAATGAATCCTACTGAGGGTGTTTTTACCAAAGAAGGACTTGAGAGCAGGCCTTCTCTTGCAGGACAAGCCACTAGCTGCTGTCAGTCTGAGCACAGACTAAATTAAATTCCAGCTTCATATTTTAAACTTCAGTCTGTCCTATTACAAGACTGTCCAAATTGTTGGCTGCAGGAGTGAGATCCCTGCAAGCATCAGCCCACATGTACCTCTCCATGACCCCTGCCTGGCTGGGGATAAAGGTGGTGCTAAAGCTGTCAGAGCAAAGAGCCCTTGCCTCAGGACCTGGGCACACCAATCTGTTGCCTAGCAGTTAAAACAAGAGCTTTAGGTAAGTTATGATTTTTAAAGGCAAGGTTGCTCTTGAGGCCTTTCTGAAATCATTTCTCCCACTGGCAGGCCGATGAGTAAGGCAGTCAAGTATTTTGAAGTCACTGGAGTTAAAAAATGCTGGTGGACATAATGATGTATATCATATTGGTGCGTTGTTTGCTGATTTTTTGTTTGTTTGTTTGTTTTCTTTTCTTTAGGATGAACGTGAAGCCAGAGAAAATGTGAAAAGAGAGCAGGATGAAGCGTACCGCATATCGCTGGAGGCTGACAGAGCAAAGGTGTGTGCAGGGTGAAGGGACCACATCAGTGTTGGGATGGGGGTGTCTGAGGTGAAGGGACCACACCAGTGTTGGGATGGGGATGTCTGAGGTGAAGGGACCACATCAATGTTGGGATGGGGATGTCTCAGGTGAAGGGACCACATCAATGTTGGGATGGGGATGTCTGAGGTGAAGGGACCAGATCAATGTTGGGATGGGGGTGTCTGAGGTGAAGGGACCACACCAGTGTTGGGATGGGGATGTCTGAGGTGAAGGGACCACACCAGTGTTGGGATGGGGATGTCTCAGGTGAGGGGACCACATCAATGTTGGGATGGGGGTGTCTGAGGTGAAGGGACCACATCAATGTTGGGATGGGGGTGTCTCCACTGTTGGTGAAATCTCACCAGTGTAGAGAAATGCCCAGCTTCAGTTCTGCTTCTAAGATGAGACAGTTGCTGTAGGAGCGAGCCACAGTTTCCCTCAGTGGTTATAAAGTGGTAGTAGATACTGTCACAAGGTGTTGACTACATATTTTGCTAAAGCACTCCTGGTCCCACCTAATAACAAAAGTTGGGAAAGGAAAGAACAGGAGAAAGATAACTTAATAAATACCCTATGTCTTATAGTAATTTCTATGGAAAACTTGAGAAGTTTCTTTGCTTTTATATAGCTACTGCACATCATTAAACACAGCTGTGGAAAGTGAGGTGATGCCTTTGTGTGTATTGTTATGGTTTTTTTATTAGAGGGAAGCACAAGAGAGAGAAATGGCAGAGCAGTTTCGCTTGGAACAGATTCGGAAAGAACAGGAGGAAGAACGTGAGGTGAGACATTTTACCTTTTCTGGCAGCTTTTTTAATTCATGAGTGGTATGGACATGACAACTGCAATTCAAAGCATACTTTCAATGTGGGCATCAATTTAAAAAAAAATAATTTCTTGCCATATATATATAAAATGTATATATAAAACATACCATCTTGTTCACAAAATCACATCACCTGACTCTGAATTACAGCCAGGTATTAGATAGGGCTGCTACCAGGAGATCTATGAAGTAAGCTCCATTTGGGAACCTCTAACCTTGTTTCTGCAAGCACTCCTTTTAAAAATACAATAGCATGGAGCCCTGTCATTTCTCTTAAATCACAAAGCATAGCTGCAATTCTGATCAAACGAATTGACAAATTTAATTTGAAACATAAAACCTTTTTAAAAAAATGTAAAAATTAAGAAAAACAAATAAAAAAACCCTGAGTCTACAGAATTGTATTAATAGTACATTTTAAAATTTCTAAAAAGTCTTCTACAGAATCTTCCTTAGAAAGAAAATTGTGTTTAAACAAACTTTTTACATCTCTAGGCACATGCAGAAAAGTAGAAACCATGTGCTGTGAAGAATACTGTTCCTCAAACACTGTTATAGATTGTAGATTCTCTTAAATTTGTAGATTCTGAGGGTCCCAGTGCCTGTCAGGTCCCAGTACCTGTCGGAGATGGTTCCTGCAGCCCCTTTCAGGATCTAGGCTATCTGCTCTCATAGCTGTGTGGTATTTACATAAATAAATAGTAATTGTGGGTATTTACATAAATCATGTACATGATTTTACTTATATTAGTGACTTCCTCTATTTCACCTTCTGGCAAATAAAAAATAGGGTAATAAGGCTGAGGTACAGACATGTTTCTTCCCCTGGAGTCCCCCAGATTTTGAAGGATATAGGTAAAATAGTTTAGTTAATAAGATATTTGCATCTGTTCTGTGAAGCTCTTGAACTACAACTCCTTAAAAAACTTCTGTGAAACACAGCTAATACTTGAAAAGGACTCTGAAACCCTTAAATAAAATTTGCAAAATAAAAATTATATTAACGTATAAATGTCTTGGTTGAAATCACAGTTGGCTGGGAGTTGTCTTTTGACTTCCAGGTATATAAAATTTTATGAACAAGTTGCTAATGAATACAAAACTGTATCAGCATCCCTGTTGAAGATACATTTCCCAGTTATGTTTCTGCCATTATATAAAATTTAAGTGAAAGATAACTATTATAAATATTTATCAATTTATATATAAAAGTAATTCCAATATTTTTGATGGACTTCATGTAACTTCTTTGATTTGATTCTTCTGGATTATGGAGATTTGAAATTTGGAATTACATTCTTATTTAATTCTTCATTTAATTAAAGTCCTTAGAACTCCTAGAGTCCTGATAAATCACAGCCTTGCTTATTCCCCTCCTACACGACTTAAATGTATACCTGACATTTCAGTCTTGTGCACTTTGCTGTTGTATGAAAAAATTGCATTATGCTGTTGCAAAAAAGTTGTCTATGAACACAATTATTATTCCTGGAGATAAACCAAATAAACAAACTGGATGAGTAATGCATTTGCATGGATATATTTTGACCAAGATAATTGCATATAAAAACCTGAATCATTTAAACATTCAAGAAACAGTACTGCATTTTAAATACTAAACTCACACCTAATAGTAGTATTCAATGGTTTGGGAAAGATGCAGTTCACTTCTTTCTTATACTGCAGTGTCTTATGATTTATTTAGCTCCTGTTGTCAACGTAAGCCAAGAATGGAAGCTAAAACATCACCAAAGGAGTGATGCACAAAACTGGACTGTGAGAATTGTGTCAAGAATAGGCATCAATTCTGTGAGGTTAATAGCAATCAAACACAAATCAGTACTGTAACTGACTGCTGAGCAATCAGCCCACACTCAGAGTCCAGAAGTATGTTTTTCTTTTTCTAAGCAATTTTCAAGCATAGAAACAATAATTAATTCTGTTATATTATATCTGCTCCTGGACCTTTTTTGATACCTTGGCCTTTTGGAAATTGTTTTCTTACACAAAGGCTGCAAGACTTATCCATGTTATCAAAGTAAGCCTGGGCTTCCACGTTTTAACGTAGAGTGCAGTAATGAAAATAATATGATCTGTTTGCTTAGTAGAACAAAAAGGATTTTGGCAATAATGTTTACTAACACTCCCCATTTTCAAGTATATGGATTACTTATACTGAATTGTTCTGCAACAGTGTTTACTTACAGAAGTGGCTCTATGTTCACTTCGTATATTTAAAATCTGACTATTGGGCTATTCACATACTGAACATCTTTTTATCAACAAACTGAAATTGCTTGTTCAGGTCCAAGAGTTATTAATGTGATCCATCACTTCATTGTTTTCTGACTTGGTTTGCTGGTAGCGAATATCCACTGTAAATTGCCATTTTATGTTGAAGCTGTGGAGATTAGTTACTTCTGGGAGCAACCCACTCTTTGCACAAAGAAAAGAGCTCTAATGAGCTACTGTTGTTTATTTTTCTATAATATAATTGATTGGGTTCAGTAAATAATGTAGCATCTGTTGTTATACTGTGTGGGGAAATGTCAAAACACAAAGATAGTAAGCAGGTGGTTGAGAATGGAGAGAGAGAAAATTAAAATAGAATCTATTTAAAATATAATCTCATAGTAGATGAGCAAAAATGAACTCAGGTTCTGTGTATAAATATTTATACTGAGATATAATTTGCTCAGAGGTTCATGTATAAGAAGTAGACTATTTAAAAGCCTTCATAATCTTGCTTCTGCCCATTCCTTTCTCTTTAATGTGATCAACCTCCATCAATTTCTGTTACTACATGACCTTGGGGAGCCTTTCAAAGGCACAAATGCATCCATGTGTCTTGAAAGTTCCTTGAAAATCTGGGTAAATCTGTGTGTGACTGCCTCTTCAGTTTGGAAAACTGTATTTTAGGTGTTTCTGGGGGGAGGCAGAGTGATTGTGGTGCTCCTTCCATTCATTGACATTCTCATTAGCTGCTGCATAACACGGCTGCTTTCTAAGTGTGCTCTCATTTTCAACAGATGCCAGGGCCTCTCCTTGAGTACCCACAGCACTCAAAACCCTCACAAATCAAGCCCACCACATTCAGCAGCTTGATACTAGGCATCAATTAAAAAAAATAAAATCTTCTAATCAAAGTATCAGTGTTTTAATAGCTCCTGGAGGCAAAGGACAGAGAACACAGACTTGGCTCCTGCCCTTAAAATCTTAACATCAGCTGTATACTCAGCAGTAGCAGGAAGGCATCATGCACATTTTCAGACATAGTGATGTTGCATTTTTGGGGCTGATTTCATGCAACTTGTTGCAGAAAACATGCACACGTATGGTTGAACCATCTTCCTGCAAATAACAATGGCTTACTACAAATCTTAAATCCTGTTTGTGTCCTCCCAGTTTTCTTTTTTGATCATTCCTACTTTTATATTTACAGTATGTATCTAACGTACCTTCATGATAGTTTTAGTTTATTTATAGTAAATCTCCTGCATATATTTCTTTTTACTCTGAACTGCCACTAAGGGTCTTGGCTTTGCTGCAAATTACTCCATGCTAGAGGAAGGCAATTTGATAAGTACATTTAAAGAAATACTTTTACTACCTTTTAATTTATAACCTTTAAGGAAGCAATTGGCCACTTGACAATTATTCTCTCATTCAATTTTTTTCCAAGGCTTCCTGCCAAAATGATTAAATTACTTATCTCCATCATGCATTAACTGTAGACCTAATAATATGTGTTATAAAGAAGGATTTATTTTAATTAGTTGTCTGCTGGGCTGTTATTAAGGAATGAATTAAAACGATTTTGTCATTGAGATATAAAACACAGCTCTGGCTCTGGAGCACCATGGCACGTCTTGAAGTTCTAGAAGAAATAGAAAGAAAAGCAGTCTGTCCTTTTCTTCTGTTGCTAGTATTGCTGCCTAAACGGTTATTTTTCCTTCCTCAGGCTATCAGGCTCTCTCTGGAGCAATCTTTGCCTCCTGAACCAAAAGAGGAGAGCACTGAATCCGTCAGCAAACTGCGCATTCGGACACCCAGCGGGGAATTCTTTGAGCGACGTTTCCTGGCCAGCAGCAAGCTCCAGGTTGTCTTTGATTTTGTAGCTTCCAAGGGATATCCTTGGGAGGAGTACAAGCTGCTGGGCACCTTTCCGAGGAGAGATGTGAGTAAATGTACCTTTCAGGAATAAATACCACTACTTCTTTAAGTTAGATGACCAAGTATGTTACAGCAGAGAAGGTAAAAGATATGCCTGAATATGTTAAGTGACCTTCCAGTGCTATCATATGTTACATATAAAGCTTTGTTGTGAAATCTGTTCCCAGTAACGCTGTAAAAAAATCCTCCATTTCTGAAACTAGTTGTTGACCACATTCCATGAAAACTGTCTGAATATGCTGAGCCAACATCCCTCACCTCCTGTTATGAAGGAAGCTGCATGGATATTAGTGATCTGGTGAGGTCTGTTGTGGGCTGCTACTTCTGATCTTTCTGGTTTTGCTGTTTTGATGCGGTTTTATCTTATGAGCAAGGAAGGTTCAGTGTCGGAGAGTATGCAGTTGTGAGCTGATCAGTACATTCTAACAACCTATTCATCCATTTGTTACATCATACCAGTAAATAATTATTGATATCTCCTACCTTGAAATTCTAATGCTGTGACCGATGTTCAAAATCAATCCTGCTTACTGCTTTCAAATTCTGTTGTTTCATCAAGAGATATTAATGTGCTCATTACTGAGTTTCATTGAAAATATACCTTTTTGATTTCTTCTCTGTCACACATTAACTTTCATTTCTTATCTGGCCATTGTTACAGCAAAGGTAAAAGTTGGTGGGGCAACTGTGTGGCAGTTGCCTGGTGCCCTGCATGAAAGGTGACAGTGACAGACCCTGCAGAGGTGACAGTACAGAGCCAGGCAGTGATGGGTGAAATTCAGCAGCTTTTTGGCCACACTGCCTCAGTATTGCAGACAAGGGGGAGCATCTCTGAATCTGCTGTGGTTCTGGTTGCTGGGGGCATCTCCAGGTGACTGGTTAAACCATTTTCCATCAAAGGAGCTCAGTAACTTGAGGTGCTTTTCCATTTTGTTTCCCAATTGCTGCTCCTGGATGAGGTTCACTAGGAATAAGGCTCTGATGAGCATGCTTACAGTACTGTTTGTAAGATACCTCCTGCTTTATCATCTTATTTGGAAGGACACCAAAGAGGAAGAAAATAATGTCCTTAGCAAGCACACAACCTTGAGAGTTGATATGGTTTCTGACCAGTTCTTGGTGGAATTCTGTGAACAGGACTGTAGTGCTTCCAGCTTTTCTTCTACCTTATCTAATACTGAGCATCTTGATCAGTCAGACTGGAAAGCAGCATTTAAGCAGTCTCATTAATCACTAATTAATTTTACTCCTTAATATGATTTCCAGTGGAACCAAAGACAAAACGTCATCTGTGTTTCCAGGATTACTGATCATTCAGTTAACTTGACAGAAAAAAAATCTTTTACACTCTAAACAATATTTTTGTGTATATTTTAAATATTCTACAAGGCATGCCTTCCTACCTGCAACATATTTATGTTTTAGTACATATTTAATACACAAACTCCTACAAGTATGTTAATCTAACTTGTTACATTTGTCTTGCACTTCAGACTGGCATTTCTGTATTTAATCACATTGTCATCATTATTCATTTTAGTCCTCTGTGACAAACTCAAGAATAGATCAGATGACTTATATGAGAACAAATTTTAAAAGGAGTAGAAAAATAAAAATACCACTAAATTAGAACAGGTTGGTATTTTCAGTACATTTGTAAAGCTTCCTGGGAAAAAACGCTGAGGCTATGAAAGGAGAATTTAGGTCTATTGCATGGAAGGCAAAGACCCTGTCATTTTATTTTTTTTCTATGATTCCAACCTAATAATGCCATGTATGAGGAGTCACATAAATAATTCATACCAGTTGACTCAGTGGCCGTGTATGAGTCTGGTTGCCTCTGTGACCACCAGAGCTACAACAGACAGAAAGTAATCCCCAGGGCTTTGCTGACCATTGAGAACTATAAATGACATCTGCTGTATTCCCCAGGTTTGGAAAGTTGGAGGTATGCAACTCCATAGACAGATGTTTAAAAAAAAATAAATTAAAAATACTAATTGATGAATGTGTTGGAAATACAGTGAAAGTATATATTCAGTACCTTAGGCTTCATGGTCAATAGTCTCTTAAAAATGTACTGTCAGTTGTCAAGACTCTTCTGCTGTGTGATATGCATCACAAGCATCCATTGCAATCTGAGCAGCAAGAACAGAGCACTTAAAATGCTTGTGCTTCAGAAAAAAATTGCATTTAAAATACCTGGTTTTGAAACTATTCATAACATTTTGGAAAGAATACCAGAATTACCTTGCTGGAGTTTTTGCTGCAATAAGATGAAAATATGTCTTCTCAAGTTTATATATGTTTTGTTTCTTGTATCCTAATCTGTGTTACAGTAACACACACGCTCCCAAGAGTGTTTTTGTCTTACTGAAATGAGGGGGTTATCTTCAACCAAATCAGCATTTTCTTATCATAAACTTGTTAGAGCATCATTACCTGCTTTTCAAAGCCACCAGTCCTGATACAGTGTTGTTGAAGTATTTTGACTTCTTTGGTAAATAAAAATTCATTAGTTCTTAGTCCTATGTTCCAGTTGCTTACACAGATATCCTTAGCTAACTTAAAGTTGGTATCATAACCCTACTGTAAATACAAACTTCTACACATGAGTAAATACACAGATTAACCTTTTCCAGACACTACTTGTAGATTTTAAAGCAGCAGTGACATTCCAAAGCAGTTAAGCACATGCAGTGACTTGTTACTGGGTCTTTGTTGCTGCCACTGAAATGAGATGTTAACCACCTCCTCTCTCAGCACCTGAACCAGGGCAGCACCAGGTACTGGACCAAGTCTCTGTCACCTGGGCCAGCTTGGGTTGGCAGGTTTGAAAATACCTGGCAAGCACATCTTTCAGAGTGGAAAGTTGTATTTCAAGTTCTTTGCATTATTCTTAAATGCACCTGCAAAGGCTTTATGGAAGCAATGGGTGTACTAGTCAAATGTATGTGCTGATTTTGAAATTATACTTCCTTTTCTTTCAAGAACTGATGTAAGCTTCAAAATGCATTAATTGTAACAAAAGGTTACAATTTAAAGCATATTAGCATCAGTCAACCTTCTCAGTCAGTATTTCTTGCCTTCTCTAAGAAGCCTTCCCAAACACTAATGTCAGTAGTCCACCAGCCACAAGATCCACCTTCTCCCAATACCCTGGAGACTTCTTCCCAGGGGATCAGTTCCTCACTTCCTTCTGTGGTGAAGATCTGAAGAAGTCTTCCTTAAAGTCTTTAACACCTTGTGGACTGGGCATTGCAGACAAGAAGCTGAAGGTGTACCACATCTAGCTTGGAACTTTAGGAAGAAGGTGTAGAACAACTTTACCCAAACTGGGCTTCACCCACCCTAAAATGGTTAATGATTTGTTTGTGAATGTTTTGTGGTATCAAAAGCAGAAAGGGAGGTCCTGGCATACTCTCTCTTTTGAAAGACTGAATTTTTTAAAAGACTGAATTTATTAATTTCTTCTGTAAAATCAAAATTACAATCTATCATTCCTTCTGATAATTTCTCCTTAAGGTGGAGCATTAGTTATGTATTTGAGAGTATGCCTTTTGCAGACATGGTATTAGAGACTTAAGCTCTCTATTTACTATATCTGGAAGCCCTCGTAAGCCAAGACTTCTACAGTATTTCACATTTATTTTCTGAGCCACAGCTTAGGATCAGGTGGCAGTTAAGTCACTTAAGGTTATTTAAATGCATCTAAAATGTTGCTTAATAATTCAGAACCAGTTTGCTTTGTTTAGAGTATTAAGATTTTTTAAATCCTTTTAATTAACCAATTTCAACAGCAGTTTAAATAAACAGAAACAAAAATCTGCCTCCCTAGAAGGGGCACAAAAGAAATTTTGTGACTCAAATTGCATGTCAATTTAAATTAGGAATGATCAGAATTTCAGTAAATTTAAAACCAGACAATTCTTAATATTATATGGGAATGGAGAGTAAAATATTAATCCAAATCTGATCATTCATTCCTGTGCTCTGGCAGGAGTAATCCTGTTTGATGCCCACAGTGGTGAAGATAAAGGCACAGAGCAGCACTCAGGACACATGGAAGCAGATAACTATCCTCTGAAGTTCTTGGGAAGGTCCTGTTATTGCTCTGCCAGGTAGTTTGGCAATTTTGTACCTCAGTTCTAGAAGCCATTCTTTGTGATGATTATTCTGTATTTCACTCAGTGCAAGTTTCTTCCTTCTAATAACCTACTTTTAAACTCCTCAGGTGGTGTTTAAACTCTTAAAACAGTTCATGAAAGACTTAGATGTTCTCAACCATCTCTGGTTTTTAACATTCTTCCCCCTAATCATCATCTCAATAGAAAGATGAGAAAGCTGTTATTGTCATTTAGTGTCATGATTATACCCAATAGCTCTTTTATTAGCTTCACATAAATCAGGAAAGTAGCTTGAGTATCTGTTTTAAGGAAAACAGGATTTCAGAATAATTAAATATTTTTCTGATAACTCAAGAATGTTTTTGTAGGTTCAGGGAAGATCTAAGGTGTGATCCTTGCAATTTTCCAATTCATTTCAGTTAATAATATTTATATTTCCTGCTTCATAAAATACAACTCATCTGTTTTACTTCTCACAGTGCAGAATTTTTCAGGTCCCTATAGATGTGATCTTGTCAGATCAGCTCTGATCTAGCTTACACAAGGCCACAGCCACCTTAGACCTCCCTCCTCCTGTCATTGCCAACTGTCCTTAAGTCAACACTACCTGCCCTTGTCTTACCTCTCATTTCAGGATACTTTATTATCTTATTTGTTCAAGCAGTTACGTTTAGTTTAGTTAAGACACTGAGACCTAAGTAAATTGCCCATACCAGATCCTGCTTCCTGGTGACTTCTAGAATGATCAGACTGATGAACCTTGAGTGGAAGAGGAGTGGACCATGTGTCACTGCAGCCAAAATGCTGAAGCATTTGCAGCCCCCAGGTTTTGTTGCTTTTCATTGCTCACCAAGAGTAACATGGTCTCTCAGTTAGCACCTACCAAGGCAATAGGTGATCTTCTTGCCCTGCTGCAGATAATGGCAGTACTTTAGAGAACACTGAGTAGATTTTGCTTCTTGAAATGTGGTGTTTACTTTTGTGGAAATATAATTCCCATATAGGTTGTATAAAATTCTGTAAGTATTACAAAAAGATTTTTCATAATTGTTTCTTCCAAGAAAGACAGATCTCATCTGTCATTTTAGACCTGGTATCTTTGCATAAGTAACTACAATATCAAAAGAGAAAAATTAAGGCCCTTCATGTATCAAGTCACTAAAAGGAGATGGAAGGAATGTCTTCCTTGTCTTGTAGAGTTAAGCTCATTCTAAAAAAAAATACAATTACATTCAGTGTAGTTCCAGTTTAGTCAGTATTGTTTCTGGTCTTACAACAGCTCTATTTGAATATGGGGAATGTTTAACCAATATCAGGAAATAGGTGTGCATTTCAGATGAGCTATTTTACTTAAGACTCACTAAAGTAAGCAAGCATTCACCACAGGGAATGCTCAGTGTGGAATGTGAGCTCTCAGTTGAGTCATCCTCATGAGTTAACCCAGTGACTAATACCAACAGGAGGATTAATATATTCCACCCAAGCACATCCCTCTGACCAAAGGAGTTCTTTTATTCAGCACTACCCCATTTTACAAAACCCTTATGCACGTTACTGTTCACAGGTAGATGTCTTAGTTAAGCCTCAGATCTTTCCTGTTGCATGTGGCATTATCCACTGTAAAAAAGGCTTAAGATATTTTGTGCTTTTTCCCCAGAATTTATCCCTAGTGTCCATTTCATAAGGTTTTTTCCCCATCGTAAGAAGAAAATATAATGATAAAATACCAATAAAGAGTCTTTGTGACAGTATGATACTAAGAATTCTGTGTCTGGTTACCAGCAAATTTAATGATCTCCTGCTGTTTTGGTAATTGCATAAGACATCAGACTGCATCACCCAAGCAGTCTCAGACCCATTTTTATTCTATTTACCTATCTACTAATCACAATTTTGTACTGTAGATACCATTGTGGTATCTGAACATCTTAATTCTTTGAACCTGTGATAAAAATCCTTTGGGATTGTTTTTCCAAGCATAATGAAGTGAACATGAATCCAGTCCTGGGTCATTCTCCTGTGAGTGATTGTGTTCACATCCTTTCTCCTTTGGGATGGATGTAAAGCAAGGTTCTTGCAGTTCTTTTCTGAGCACTAAATGTATTTGTATGTTCTCAGACTTCTACAAGATGTGGCTGTTTGCTTCCTTTCATCTCATCATCAATACCCACAGTAAAAGCTGGAGTTTTTCTGGAAACGTGATCTTTTTTCTCTGTAGCTAGCACATCTTAAAATCATTAAATACATGAAGAATTCATAGTTTGATACAAACGTGCTGGCAGGGGTGCCTACAAGTAACAGGCTGGTTTGCTTCTTGGCACAGCAGAAAGGATGCTTAGCATGCAAATGCTCTCATCTGTAAATGCCAGTCCTTAAACCTTTTCTCTACCTCAGCAAGAAAACTGAAAGTAAATTGTGTGAAGGAGTGGGTGTTTGGGCAGGTCCTTTGTTAGGAAGACATTTCAGAGTATTGTGTCAGCTTCTTTTTTTTCCAAGAAACCACACAAAGAATTCCTGAACAGCTCAGTGATTTCAAACTGGAATGGAATAAGGTAGAAAATCTGATGTGACTTTTACAGCACCTTCCTTTTCCCTCAAAATCTGAAGTCCTCTGGTCTCAAAGTTGTTGGCACTGTGGAGACCAACATCATCTTCTCCAGTACCTGTAGGTGACTTCTGACTGGCACTAACTTCACCTTCTTGCTGTTGGTGTAAAAGGCAACTTGTGTAATACCACATCAACAACAAAAGTCATAATATTGAAAGAGACTCTAATAAACTGAAATACTTTTCTGGTTTCATTTCTTTTGCCAAAAAGAAAAAGTGTATTTGGTTTTTTTCCATCGAAAATGAGCTGTTTGAAAGGCTAGAGGCAGATGCAGCCTTTACATGGTGATTTTTCAGGGAGATTAATTCTTAGAAATAAATACAAAGCAGCTATTCAGTTGTGTTAATAAAACTGGATGTATTTGGGCACATTTTGGAGTAGTACTGATCACCAAACAAAATTTCTGATTTTGGACTATAAAGAAGGCTAGAACTACCTCAGAGCTACCCAGGTGGGACTGCTGTGCACAGCATTTCTGAAGGTCTTTCTTGGAAGATAGATAAACTCTAATTATATATTTCTCCTACAACCCACTGTTAAAAAGTCATAGCATTTGGGTAAAAATATGATGGTTTAAAGCAAAATTAATACGTGGGATTGCATTTAATTTTGGTGCAAGAATGCTTAGTGTTTGTGGGTTTTAAGTTCTGTTCCACAAACATTAGGTATTTTTTACAGTTTAAAAAAAATCAAATTTTTATGTAGAATTATGAATTTATAATGTTGGACTTCTAAAAAGCACCAAATAATCCAGGTGTCAGTAAAAAAATATAACAGCATGGGTTTGGGTTTATCCTTCTTACTTACATTGTCCTGCCATTATGCCTAGTATTTTATAAATCAGAACACAGTTGCTATCTTTGTTTATTGTCTAAAAAGATAAGCAATGCAAGACAGGTTTATAAGCCTTCACTGATTAAAATCTATGCAGCTGATTCTTTTTCTGCTATAAATCATGTTAAGTCAACAAAAATTTACACTATGTAAAGATGGGAGGCATCTCAGAGAGCTGCATGGCTTTTCTAAGAAAGTGGAAAGCGTGTTCAAAGCACAGGATCTAATGTCACCATTTTCTGTTTTACCAATTTCTGCTATTTTACTTGGTAAAGGTAGCTTTTAAATATGCTTAATCTGAAATCCTGTTTTGAGAAATTCTCTTCAGAGAAATAAGATCATAAGAGCATGACATATCTGGATTAAAGCTTTGTACTTTGAACGAGACTAGAAGCCTCTTACTATGCCATATTTTTCCTTATTTGTGATGGCTTTCTTCAATTCAGATGTAAATTATCTCCAAGTTTATTCAGCTAAATCAGATCTAATTGCACATATTTTTATAAAGTAGCCCTACTGTTTTGTTGTTCAAGTTGAGCATATTATCTATATAACCCATAGATATTTCAAGAGAGAGAAAGGACTCACTATATTTGTTTGTGTGTCATTCTGAAAATATAGGGTTTTTTTTAAACAGCTCTAGTTCTTTACCAGGTGTGCCTTTAAGTAATTTCTATTGCATTTATACTTTAGGAGGATTAGGAAAGAGAGTAAAAGAACTCTTTGTCCATTAGATTCATTAAATGTATTCATGCGTGTGTAAGTGGTACAGAGGCTGTGCTACTCAGGAATCAGATCCTTGTCCTAGGGCGTAGAGAAAGGTGAAGGGAGTGATATTTACTGCTTGTGTAAGTGTCATAATAATTGTGTATTTGATTCTTTACTTTTAAATTACCTTCCTGGGCATTAAGCCTTTTTTTTTTTTTTGTCTTTTCCCTGCAGAGTTAGGGAGGGTAAGGAACCACACCTTTGAAATGGTAAAAGTACAGCTGTGCAGGATGTGAATGTGCAATAGAACAGATAGGTCAGCAAGGGTGAAGATAGAAATAATACAAAAACTGTCCGAGGAAGAAAAAGACTGCTGCAAAAATGTATTAAAATGTTGTTAAACTGGTATTAATTTGCATTTTTGGGTCATTAAAATACCCAAGGAATTTATTAATGATAAAGTCTAAGTAACTACTACAATCTTGTGTGAGAATTACAAGAGTTAACATTACTGTCTTTTGATTTTGCACATCTTAAATCAGACTAAGTGCTGTAGAAGTACTTTAAGCCAACTAGCTAGTGCCAATTGAAATAATTACTGCATAAATCATTCAAACAACTACCTGGTAAAATAATACATTTCCTATGCACCAAGCCAACATCAGTTATGTACTGAAGCTCTTGACATTAAAAGATGAAGTCTTGGCTCCAGTGCACCAAAGCATAAGGTCCTGTAAAAGCATACTCAGAGCTAGAAGAAAAGTGGTTTAATTAACTTAGACCTATTTCAGTGAAAGCTGTGAAAACATTTCAGAGTTCAGTGGCAAGATCTCACCCTGACAGAAGTCAGGTCCTGTTACCCCCTTCCAGTTGTGTTGGTAGAGAGAGTCATCCCTGAAGAGAGGGGTGTGCTGAAGTATGCAAAGAAAGTAATTTTCCTGAGGATGGAAACTCCCAGGACACTGTCTGCTTTGGCTCTGGGACAGCCTGGGATACACACCCATCTTACTTTACAGAATTTGGTGAGCCTGAATAAGAGCAATTTTGCTATCACTTGAGTTACATTCTCTTAGCATCTGAACACTGTGTCCTTCCTCTGCCAGCCTTCTCACTATGTAAATTTGGAACAGCTTAGAGTCTCTTTTTTTTTTTAAAGAGTTTTAGTTTACATTTCATTATAAAGTACTTACCTTAGCAAAACCACAGAATATATTTTAAAAATACATTCACCTCATCAGCTGGTTCTGCCATGTGATACGTGAGTGAACTCTAAGAACGCACACGTGACTTGTAGGAAGTCAGATAGGACTTGAAAATACAGAGAAATTCTATGATTTCAGACCTTTAACAAATGCTGAATGTGTAATTTGATGAGTTTTGCAACCTTAACGAAAGCAGCATTGATTTCACCACATGGGTACCTGTGTAATCTCATCGTATTCAACAAGATCAAATCAGACTCAATATATAAAGCATGCTTAAAGGATTTCCTGTGTAATTACTAACAATATACAAAAAAATCTTCAAATAATAAAGGTATAGGGTTCTTTTGATGAGGCAGTTTATACAATGTGCAGGGCTTTTTGAAAAGATCACGATGCTATGCCATCAGAGCAAAGGATTGTCAGCACTGGACTCCAGAATTTAGCATCCTGGTAATGAAACAAAGTACATAGATTTAAATATGAAGGCATTTCAATACTTTGCATTATGAAATAATCCACATAAATTTATTTAAGTGAATAAAATTCCTTAAAAGACTACATTGGACACCCCTTTGTGGGCTACAGCTCTTCCAGGGTCCTTTAATCTCTGATACATCATTCTTCGCCTTCTAATTCTCTTTTAAAACACTTTAAGTTACAAAGCATCTTAGGTCTTATATTTAATATATTTGCAAGAGAAACCATATCTTTTGTTAGGAGGTGTGTTCATTAATAAGGCTTCTGTTCTTCCTAGTAAACAAACCACAAATAACAAAGTAGAAGCTGCAGAAGGGTTGTGGTGTGATAATTAAGTACAATGGCGACCCATATGAACAGAAAATGCCAAGGAGCTAAAACAAAGCAACAACAGCTTTGTTTGTTGACAGATGTAGGAGCCATATTGTTAGTTAATTGGGTAATGGTGTAAACATTTGCAAACTCTGCTGTCCCTCAGTGAATTAAGCAGCACACTGAAATTATGGTGAAAAGCTGCACAGTCCTTTTGCTGCAGGTACTTCACGATGCTCTTAGGTAGCAGGACATTGAGGAAGGGACATCAGGCATTGATATTGCTTAAGGTACTTAAAGTTTGCAAAGCTTAGAGTATAGACCAGGATATGTATCTTGAATTACACTGTAGTGAAGAATAGGTTTCCATATGGTTACAGTCTGGAAGATTTTGTCCAGTGCCTTGGCAAGCTTTTCAGATTTTTTTTTCCAAATGTAAAAGAGGCATATTCTCTCTTTCCTCCCTTTTCTTGAAAAAAAAAAAAAAAAAGGAAAAAAAAGGCTGCAGGATTGGAAAATGGAAAGCTCTAATTAGACACTGGCTTGAACTGAAAAGAAGGAAAATTGCTTCTCAGGTGCACAATACCTCATGTGCTGTGAATTGTAGAGACCCCTCTTTACCTCACTTTCTGTGCCTGTGTGCAATAATGGACTGTAGCAGAATACCAAAACATTAAAAAATGCAACAAGATACTTAATTAGCATACTTCTGTAATCACAAACTTAAATGCAGTACTTTGGCAGTTTTTTACATAACAGGTTTGCTTTCTAAGATAATAACCTTTCAATAATTTAAGCAGCATCTGTGCAGGAATGCATAATTGGACTGTAGATAATAGGAAACTAAAATTGAGTCTGGTTTTTATAAATTATTTTTCTCTTCAGACGTTTAGCAATAGTTCACCAGGGTGCATGAAGTTTAAGAAGATATGTTCCATCTTTGGGAATCAGAATAATGCCTCTGGATTGTTTTGTTTTTTTAATTCTAGTTTGTTTGTTTTTTTAATTCTGTTGCAATCAGAGAGGTGAAAACACATTTATTTCAATGGATTTACAAAGTTACGAGCTTTTAATATTTAAAGAACTAATTTTCTATAATTATCCAAGAAAACAATGGAAATGCATGTATATTTTAAGTTTGCCTGATTTAGTTGGAGGGGAGAGAAAGAGGAGCAACGCTGGTTTTGTTAATTGGTAATAGGATTACTAAATTATGCTTTTAAGGAAAACAATATATTTAGTGTTTCTTATTAATTTGTAGTATTTGGTGTGCTTGACACTTAGTATTTTTAAAAAACAATTTTAGAAACCAGTGGCATGATATGATCATAGATAAAACAATTTAACTTTGGAAGAAGTGTTTATTGTTATCCATTTGCATTTATACCCATAGCATAAGATTAATAATCTATTAATTGCAAGCAAACTTCTGCTAACTGACACAACAAAATAAACTGAAGGAGAATTACTAGGGAAAATAAGTTTAAAAATGGAAGTGAAATATTTCAGAGGATGGTCAGATTAGAAGAAAGAATATGAAGCTTTCAATATGAAGCTTTGCAGAAGCCTTCTGATGCCAATGCTGCCAAAGCATTGGCTTCTAAACCTGAATCTCTGAAGGATGCTAAGACCCTTTTCATTATTTTGTCTATATGAATAATTGTATTATGTAATATTTACAATTAAATTTTATTTTCCTACAAGATATTTATACTATAGGCAGCAGTCTAGCTTCTAAAAAGAATCCTTAACACAGAAGCTACAAATTACTATAAACAGAGAATTGCTTAGGTGCCCTAAGTGAAAGTGAGTGATGGGAGAGTCAGGATGCTGAGCAGCTTGCAGGGTTTGGTGCTGAGATCCAAGTGCTGAAGAATTTTGGCAATAATGGTGCAGATAATGCCTGTATCATTATTTTCCAAATTGCATGACATTTAACTCTCACTGGAATCTTCCTGTGTGCCCACCTGCAAAAGTGATTGCCTAAATACCTTTACAAATCCAGCTAGGAGTCAGGCTTCCAGGGAACAGCCCTATAACACAAATATACACATATAAGTGTCTTCCTAAAAGGTGTATAGACACTTAGTACTTACAATGAATATATATTTACACACATGCATAAGTGTACACTTCAATAGATAGATAGGATGAGGAATCCTTGCTTCCTCCCTTCCACTTTACTGCTTGGTGCTTTTGCTGTTCACCTTGCACTGGATTTGGTGCTGATGACCTGTGTGTTCACAAGTTCAACTCACTTGCTTAGCAGTAAAATAACCAAACAGATAAAAGTGGACAGTTTTTCTCCAGCCTCAGTTCCCTGAGGTGGCTGATCAGCATCCAAGTGAGTGAAAGTCAGGTGCCTGAAATTAAGAAAAATAAGAAAAATAAGATTCCCCTTTCAACGTGGAGATCAGGTTGGGTTGGCTGCAGTGCTTGCACCATCAGTTTCACTGAAATTTTAGGTTACTTCTTTGGGACTGCAGTTTTATTTTTCATCTTAACTCGTGTCTTCTTGTGATCCTTCCCAAAGGCCTTAACTTTGACAAAAGCAGATGTATTTTACACATTGGTTTATGGTAGGAAAGCAGACCTTCTTGGAATGAATGTTGTGATTACTGTTGTTACAAAATAACAAGCACACCACACAAAATACAGTATATTAAGAAATTGCTGCATCCTGGCAACTCACAACTTCCCAAATTCAGTTATCACTGACAGAGGGACTCAAAAATCTCCCCAGTAAAAAGTCTGCCCCATGAAGATAAATGGTTCAAAAAAACCTACTTATGCATCTCTTCTTGATCTTATCTTTACAGGTGACCCAGCTTGATCCAAATAAATCATTACTGGAGGTAAAACTGTATCCTCAAGAAACCCTTTTCTTAGAGGCAAAAGAATAGATCAAACAAGATTGTAGGACTGCTCATCCTGTGACAAGCCAGAGGCACAGTATCGAAAGGAAGACTTCTCTCAACACCACCTTGTACTGTCATCCAACTCAACTCATTGTCATGACTTTGCCTCTTGCAAGAATCCTGAAAAAAATGATAAAAAACCATAGCTACTTAAAGTTTCACATACATGAGTATATGTTTCCAACCTCATTTAAATGAGCAGAGGATAAAATTCTGCTATGAACACTGAACATTATGACTCTGTTACTTATCATCCAGCTTTTGTTATAATTAATGCACTGTTAAAATGTGAGTGATTGTTAAGTAGAATTTTTACTCCTCAAATGCCCCTTTTTCACCAAGGAACTTGGACATTTCTGCCTGTACTTTTGACACTAGAATGCTGTATATTTGATATCTCGCTGAGCCAGTGCTCTCATATATATGCATTTTATTTCCGTGTTTGAATTTCTATTCTGTCAACTAATTTAAAAAGGCAGAAAAAAATAATGGGACATTCTCAGCCATGAAAATTTAACAGTATTATAGTAGAAAGCATATAATTTTTGTTAGTACTTTCTGACTTCTTTGATAAGATGTAAGGTTTTGTTTGAAGAATATAGTTTGGCATATATGCGAGATATTTATTTACTGGTTCTGCTTTGGGTCTCAGTTCTGATTCAGTTTAGGAAGTATTTTCCATTACATTGCAGTGTGTGAAACTGCTTATTGCATGATGTGAATATTTAAATAACATTAGAAACGGCCAGTACCAGAAACCTGGTATCTTGCCAACACTTCAGGAATCAGCTGCTATTGAATATCAGCTGTTAAAAACCTTTCAAATACCAGATACAAAAGTTCTTTATTTCTGATTGTGAACGAAAGGGCAGTTCCCATTTTAGCAGTTTTCCTTCATTCTGGCACTTGTTTGTATCCTATTACTCTGCTGTTTTAAAGCACCTTGTTTGTTTCATCAAACAATGAGTATCTTAAGAGGTGGTGTAATAAGAAATCTGCCTTATTATTGCACACTTTGGACATTTTTTCAATAGATTACTGATCCCATCTCAAATTAAAGAAATCCAAGTTCTCTTGTCTGCAATGTATGCACCAACTACCTGCTTTCTGATGTGGAAAAATCTGGTACTTTAAATGTCTCAATTATCGAATGAGCATACTGAGTCTAAGATCCTAACTTACACTTGATGCCAAACCTGCATCAAAACTGGTTTGGTTAATTTGTTTTTTCTTTTTTCTTTTTTTTTTTTTTTCCTTTTTAATCTCTGGGCTTACAGGATGGTGCACAATAGCACTACAGAATCATCATCTGCTAATCAAAGCTTGGCACATTGTTTTCTACATGTGTTTATATGTAGTTCATTAGTGTTTAGCAAAATGAGTTTTGATTTGAACATGTTATACTAAGAAGAAACCATTTGCACACATCTATTAGTCTTTCTTTTTTTTCTTTGGAAGGATGGTGATATAAAATTGAACGTATGCCTATTATTAGGGTGTTAGTGAAGCCAATATATTGTTACCTTTACCAAAAATGCAAATTTCTGAGCGGGGAAAGCCTTATTCTACCTTTTGTAATTCTGTAATTAGTGAGTGCTACATCAGACACTTTTAGAAGTGAAGTATCTATGACAACAGAAAGATAAACTTATGCGTAATGGAAAGCTGAATGCAGACACTTCATTCTGAACTTTTGTTTTCTTCCCAAAAAATCCACTGTGTTTATTAAATAAGGAATTAACATAGGTTGCAAATTGAGGTGATGTGCTTTCTACCAACAATCACAGTTACACATACAGCAGGATTTTAAAGTGATGCATATCTCTTTTTTTTTCAGTTTTACTCTTCCTTCTAAGCTGGGTATTGAGGAAAGGAATTGCTGAAATATTGCTAGACAAAGCAAAGCAATCTTTCAGCTGACTTGTTTATATTAATCTGTTCTGCTTAACTTCTGTTTGATCTCATCAGGCTGTTTCCTCTCACTCAACTTTCTTTCTGTATTTTGACTATATATTCTTTACTTTGATACTAGTTTCATAAAGTTATTAAATGTGGCTTGAATATTTGTTGAACTTGTTGAAGTCAGTGCTCCCAGGGTTTGTTTGACCTTTTTTTTTTTTTTTTATGCTTTCATTATTTTTACCCCCTTTGTTTATATTGCAAAATACACTGTCATTATCAAAATGCCTGGTGATAATTAACTGGAAGTGTTCAAAGTGGTGGCATTACTGCCCTCTGATATAAAGATCCCAAGATCAATATATAAAGATCATTCTGCCACAACGTAAAAAAAAAAAAAAATGTATTGCTCTCTAAATAAAACATTTATGATTTTGGTCCTTAAATACTTTGGGCCTGATTTCAAGAAACAGCTCTCTAGAGTCACCTTTCCAAATTACACTCTCCATGCAAACCAATCCCTGTGTAGAAACATGAATATTCTGTGCCATCATTTTCTGCTCTCCTAAACCATGGTGTTCTCTTCATATCCTCTGCTGACATGGTTAATCCTCTAGTCAGGCTACAGACTAATTTTGTAATTCAGTATTACCCTAAAACTGTAACACAGAGCATAGCCCAGCTTCTACCTTTTTCTCTTCAGGTTCTTCACATTCATGGATTATCATTAACATGATTAATGCATTAGTTTTAAGTCTTAAGGAATTACTGTTAATGAGTGGAATCCTGTACAATGTGTCAGCTTTCATTATTGGCCTTCAGAGCATTCTGGTGAAGGTGGGGTGATCTCTGGCTTTTGAAGAACTTTCCTGCCTACTGATGTTGGTGAATTAGTGAATATGCAGAACAGGAATGTTTGCTCTGCATTCTCTGCATATGCACTCTTAAATTTAGGGAGGGTGCCGAGAGTGTTTCTAATGGAGCTATGTCGGGGGGTTTGTTTATTCTTTTTAATGTAGCAGAAAAGGACTTTGGTTTTCATAAACTGTACCTACTCAGTGAAATTAGAAACTTCAAATAAATTTTCAATTACAGTAATATTTCTATTAAAAAGTTATATGATTTCTACTCTTCTGTATACGATTGGGAAAAAGAAAATCACCATGACACAGATTTACAGAAGGGCTGAAGCACTTCGTTATCCAAGCCTCATCTCCAGACTCCCTAAATAATACACAGGAAGATTTCAGTGCCTTAAAATGGGGTCCACAACAAGCAGAAAATTGACCTAAGTAGGTCTCCAAACAAAGCGAAGCAAAAAAACTGCAGAAAACCCAAGAAGCAGTACCAGGCAGAACCAGACACTGGTTAGAGCAGTCAGTAAGAAATGCTAAAGATGGAGTTATCCTCTGTATTACTGTTCCCCACTGGAGTGAAGGCTTCCTACTCTCTGCTGGCCCAAGGTGCCTCCTTCCATTGAGGGTTCAAGAGCACTGAGACCTCACAGCAAGGTAAGCACCAAGTCCTTCCTTCCAACACAGAACAAAGCACAGGATACAGTTTTTTTTTTTTTTCTTTTTTTTTTTTCTTTTTTTTTTTTTTTTTTTTTTTTTTAATAAAAAAAACCAGCATTGGTGGCCACATTCTGGGTCTCTCGTGCAGTTTTCACTGAGTTTTAGTTTACATGGGAGCCTTCCCATAGTGTGGGGCTGAAGGAGAACGAAGCCCCTACATCAGATGTTTCAGAAAACAACTTCAGCACCTCAAAGCTGTCAGATTTAAGTTCATTGAGAATCAGGAGTGTCAGTTTTGGGGCTGGCAGGTGGGGTGCTCACCTGGGATCAGCTCTCCAGTCCTGACCAGTGGTTGCTCATGGCAGACAAATGCCCTAAGAGGAGAGACTGAATAGAGATCCTGCACCCCAGCTGAATTTCTTTATTTGACTTTTTTATAAAAGAGGAGGCAACAACAGTAGCCTTAAATTATTTTTTCTTTTTTTTCTGGACAGGTCATGAGAGAAAGCAGAAATTCCTGCACTCTGTACACATCATGATCCATTGTCCACTATCTGAAACCATTTCTCATGGATGACAGAGATGGAGGAACACTGAATTTACCACTAACCTCAGTATGCAGGCAGTTTTATACTCAATTTGGTACAGATCTGCAGTGCTTCCAGAAAAGCCAGCTCTGCCCCCTATCTTCTACTGGAACTGGGCAAACCAATTAAAAAACAATCATTTTTTTCCTGGGATAGTTTTCAGATGGATCCAGGTTGCTGAGTGTTTTAAGTGCACCAGCAGAAGGTGGAGCATGCAAGGGTGTGAGAATTGAAGATGAGAGGGAGAGGAAGTCAGGGCTGGTCCTTATGTGGCATTATATTGATCATGGTTCTTGAAATATTTTTTTAATGCCTTTAAAGTTATTACCTTTAAATTTCACATTCACCTTTGGATTTCAAGCAAATTAAACAAGTGGTATGACACCAAATTTTGCTATTTGAAGTTTGTCTAAGTTTTGGGAAAGCTGGCAACCCAGAATTCAATATGAAGCCAGGCAGGAGGTACTGTGAGCATGTGCAGTGAGGGCAAAGATCCCTCAGCATCTCTTTCTGGTCACTACAGACCTGAGAGAGCAGCCCAAGCACCATACCTGCAGGAAAAAAAAATTCAACTAAATGTCTCATTAGATAACATTAGAGAATTTGCTCCTTAGTCAGGGCTTTTCTCTATGGATTCTTTTATGTGTGATAAAGACTGAAGTCACACTGCAGCCTTAATAAAATTCAATTAAAATGTCACTCAGCTGCTGGTTCTAGAAGTAGGCTTCATTAGTTCCTCTGCTGACAAAACTACTGGTTAACACCATCATTATTTTGTACTTACTACCAATGAGTTCCATTTCCTACTTTTCCAGTTCCATGTTGTGACAGTCTTCACAGTTCTTTGCTATTCACTTCCAGGCATCTTGAATGAGTTTGTATCATTCATTGTCATCCTCAGCTTTTTCCAAATAATCTGCAAGTACCTTAACAAACACGGGCACCCATACAGATCCCTTGGGATGTTGCTGACACCCTTTCTCACTGTGAAAACTGCTGCTTACCCCTTCGAGCTATCAATCTCTGAATAATACTCTTTGGTTGGTTGGTTGTTTGTTTTTAATTTTCTTTCAAGCACACTTCCTGTTTCTCATATTTTTAATGATCTTTTGCACTTTTCGCAGTTGTTCCTCCTTGTCTGTCAGGAGTTTAGTTTTGGTTTCATGTCTTAAAATTACCTTGCCACAGTCATGTTCTTTCCTGCTATCCATATCTGAGAATATTTCTCAATTGCATCCTTTAATGTGCTGGGTCACATGGCTCAACTCTGCTGAGCCTTGTCAAGACTTTTTCAGATGCATGTGTACTCTTGAGGATCTAAGACAGATTCTTCGAGCAGTTTTTATTACAATCTGAGCCTTTTACATGTGACTTAATTTCCCTTTTTTATCTTCCTCTTTATGTAGGTTTTTTTTCTAGAGGAGAAATGCTACTCTAGTGATTTTTTTACACTTTTTTTTTTTTAACTGAAATAAGGAATATAAGTATGTTTTCATTTACCTCAAAGTGTTATTTGCCTCTAGCTTTATTTAACCTATTGTCACAGTCCCCATTCTCATCAGTTTCTTTCATAGGTATTCTATACCTTGTACAGCACCCTATTCATGATCCTGTCTTTTTGAAATTATACTGAGTTACCTGATCTGTTGTCATTTGAAACCTCCCATTCTGTTGCAGCCATTGTAGAAGTTAAAAAATTTTTCTGATATGTACATTGAAATATTTTTCAGTTTGTCTAGATCCATTTATCTGGTTTATATCTGCTGATCAATTAGGAGTCTTGCTGAGTAAGGAAAAAAAAGCATTTCCAAAAATGTGGCAATTGAGAAGGGATTTTTTTTTAACAACTATAAACTCGTGTTTACAGAGGAACTTAATAAATTATTTTTTTGCTCTTACTGAAAAAAATCTAGGGTTCCTTTAGAAACCTGTGAATTGCAGAGAACACTGAGTTGCTGAAAAATACATCTACTATTTCAAAGTTTAGACAGAGGTGGGTAAGACATTGTGTGGTTGCTGCAGTCTCCTCTACTGTAGAAAAAAATTAGCTGAAGCTTGCAAGACTATGATTCCTTGAAAAGTTGTTCAGTTTACCAAACTTCCCTGGCCATATGGAAAGTGGATTTATGCACAGGTACTGCAAGCATTAAAGTACTCCCAACTGGGAAGTATTGTGAGATAGAAAACATAAATTTTATAAGTGATTTCAAGGCAAATAAATGTGCAATTTGCTCCTTTGGCAATCATATTTTAGCAGCTACAGTGTTCTTTCATAATTCCCTTTATTTAAAATTTTTTCAAGTGTATTTTTTCCTGAAGACAATGCTTAGTGTTGTATTTGCCATCTTGTCAGGGATTCCCTACACATGAGCAGTATTTTTTATCAAAAAAAAAAAAATAAAAAATCCCAGATTTAGCAGAATACACATTCTAACCAGTTAACCCTTTGGGTATTCTTCATTTTGCTTTACAAACACCCTCCTAGCTTTATTAGCATTTACCCAGCTGCCATGATAGTCTACTTCTGGAATTGAACCTGATTCCTTGTGAAATTAACACAGTTTTCCAAAATGAATCAAAGCAGTGGTTAAACCCTAACTCTGCTTTTTATTGAAACAAAAAAAATGTGGCTGCTAACAGAAATTATTAAGCAAATAAAAGTTAGATTAACACCACTGGATTCCATAAGCCACTGGCTGCCTGGTGTCTGCTTTAAGCTTCACTGAGGTCAAAAACCAAAAATCACTGCTCAGATGTGACTCTGGTTCTTCAGAAATGTTACAGCACAACCCATGGCACTAGACACAAGTCATGCTCTCTGCTGAAAGAGACATAAATAATAGTATTTAAAGTCACCACGTTGCCTTTATACCATCCTGTAGTGAAACAATTTCCCATAAGCAGACTGAATCCTTAGGAGACCAATTAAATTAATTTTATGGCAGTTATGCACTACTGGGTTGGTGAAAAGGGGGTGGTCACAGCAGGATAAGAAGCAAGCTCATAAATGAAGTGAAGCCAAAGCAGAGTAGTATGAAAGAACAACAGAAATTATTCTGTCAAAAAAAAATGTTTTCAAAGGGTCGTTATGGAAATATTGTTTGATCTTTGTGTTTATAATTTCAGTTTCATAATGGATTCCTTTTCCCAACAAATTGTTATTCCCGTTATTTTAAAAACGTAATAGGAAATAAGAATTTTTATAATGACTTGCTCATGAGAATCTTATAGCAAGGAATTCATCTTCCAAGAGAAAATGGAAATGATTGCCCTCAAAGTGTAATGTGGATGTTTAAAAAAATCTTGCAGTTACCATAATTACAGATATTTTTAAATGACAGGCAATCCACTTATCTCAAACAGAAAATGGATTTTCAGGTTACTTACGAGCCACTAAAAAAAAGAACTAATAATCAGTAATAAAGTAGCTTGGGTTTGTATGTTTTTTAAACACAGAATAAGGCTGAAGACTTCAAACACTCTGTACAACATAAATAGTATATGTATGATTGCTCCAGCACTGCAGAAAAATGTTGCCTTCTCACCACTAGAGAGGAAATAAATTATTTTACAGGAAAAAACTGCTGTTAATAATGAAGAGACACTGTTCTTACAAAAAAGTATTATCCAGAGTTGAAATTAGGTAAAATAGACCTATGCTATGAGTGACAAAATCAGTGATAAATTCTTAGCATGCTATGTCAAAAGATGGAAATCTCTCCTTCAGCACTAAACACCAAAAAGAAGATGGGAGTTATTTGATGGAGGACTTCTTGGCAACCAGCTTGTCCTGCCCTAGGTAATGAAAACCTGCAGAGCTGGTAGGGAAGAAGCACAACAGCTCTCCACACAAAATTAAGGAAAAAAATGTTGGCACAACATCTTCAAGCTCACTTTATTTTACCAGCCATCCTATTGCTCAGTGTCCCACAGTTAAACTTCCTAGAAACCATGGGATAGTTCTGTGTGCTAAAGGGGAAAGCAGAACTCCTGCCTGAGATTTTACCCTTCTCTGCCTCCTCATCCCAGGGATTTCCCCCATTCCAAACACCTCCTTCTTCAACCATTCCCATCGCTTTTCCCAGAGCCTCAGGACCAAGTGGGAGCTTCACAACCACGTCAGGACTTTTTTACTCCGTGGTTTTTTGGTGGTGGGTTGTGTTGTTTTGTTTTGTTTCGGGTTTTTTTGGTTGGTTGGTTGGTTTTTGGATTTTTTGGGGAGTTTTTTTTGGGCCGGTACCGGGTTTCCTGGCCACTCGACGGGAGGTACCTGGCAGGCCCGGCTGAGGTGGTGGCCATTGGGTCACCCCCGGGGGAGCCCTGGGTGTCAGGATGGGCCCCGTTCCGGGCTCGACGGGGAAGCAGCAGCCCCCCGAGAAGGGGCAGCCCCCCCAGGCTGTGCCTGAGAGGTACCGGGGCGGCCCGGAATGGGGAAAGGAACCGGTTCCGCTAGCTGGGAAGCCACCGGCGCCCACCATTTTCCCCTCGGCCTTTCCTGGGTAGGGGAGAAGCCGCTGACGGAAAAATCCCCATGGGGGAGAGGGGGGGCCCAGCCGAGCAGCCCCGGGTGTCCCAGGGGTGGGCAGGGGACAAGGGACGAAGCGGTCGGAACCTCCCGGGAGCGCCCGATGGGGCTGCCCTTCGGTACCACCGGGCGCTGATCCACAAAACAACAAGTTAAAGTGGGATTAAAAGGGTGGGGAGAAAAAATATAAAATAAAATAAAATAAAATAAAATAAAATAAAATAAAATAAAATAAAATAAAATAAAATAAAAATCTCTCGTTGCGTGCGCTTGGCGGCGTCGTGCGCGCTGCTCCGCGGGCCTGGGCGGAGAAGGGGCCGCTCAGCCCTGCTCTGGGGATTAAAAAATTAGTGGAAAGGAAAAACCATAAACCAAAAACCAACCCAAAACGTGGAGGTGAAAGCGGCGGCATTGCCCCCCCCCCCCCCCCAAGTGGTGCCCGGTCCCTCAGCGGGATGGGGCTGGAGGGTGGGAGATGGCGGATGATCCACCATGAACTTAAGAGCAACCTGTGTTTGCATAAGGGCCCCATTAAATGGTGTGTGTTAACTGTAAAAAAAGAAGAGCAGAATTTTGTTTTCCCTTAGTGCGTGTGGGTTTTGATGTGCTCCTGAAGAGTCTCTTCTCCCGCCCTCCCGCAAACACCCTCAGATTGTTTCTTTAGCCATATAGCTTGTATTTCTCTATCGCATTCTATTTATCTATCGCATTGTATTTATCTATCGCATTCCGGGAGGATTTTTAAGCTCCTAGGGCAACAAACACGGAGGTGAAGGGGGGGGGGGGGGTGTTGAAATCCTCCAGCAAATCCAACCGGGGTTGTCATGATCATGAATAAAATAAAAGGCTTAATCTTCTGCTTACGACTAATGAAACAATTTAGGCTCCAAAATATGGAAGCGCAGAGCCGGGCTGGGGCAGGGCAGATGCGGAGCCCCCACCTCCGGGTGCCGGTCCCCTTGTCCCCCCCGGGTGGGGACATTTCCCCGGTCCCCCCCTCTCCGCCGTGTCCCAGCAGGCAGGAGGGAGCTCGAAGGTTTTTAATTACACTCCTTCCCTTTGCTCCCTTCATTTTTCTGCACCCTTTGCAGTGAGCCACACTTGGAATCAGAGTGGTTGTGACATTTTGGTGGCAGCTTATTGTGCGGAACACTTAAAGTTTAAAAAACAATCCCCATAGAAGTTGAGGGGCTTAAAGCAGCCCCCTTTGTGGGGCAAGACATAGAGTTTTGATTCTGGACAATGGTGTTTCTCAAATTTCTTCCAAAAACCTGCACCCCATCTGTGATCTCAATGAAATCGCTATTCTCTCCCCCTTCAATTCATTTGGCAAAGGCGAAGCAGATGCATGGGACGGGGTCTGAATTTTAATTATTAGGTTTTACCTGAAACAAAACGGCAAATCCTTTTTACCATGTGTTTGAAGTTAGGAGACGGGTAGGGGAATATAAAATATAATTAAAAAGCTCTCGGATCGTTAGGGAGCTGACAAGAGCCGTTTTAATGAACCTCTCGGAGCGCCCTATGGTAAATGAGCAGAGAAAGGAGCTTTCCTGAGTCACTCTGCCTCTGAACTGCTACCTGCCTGGATGTGTCAGCTTATGTTTCAACCCCTGCACCACACGCGTGTTTTCCTATGCCACGGAGAGCCCCTGGACACGCTGGCTCCCTCCGGAGCCCTCAGTGCCCCGCAGCCCCCTGCAAGGTGATGGGGAGAAAAGGGAGAGGTGGGAGCAGCCCCCACCCCATCCTCTGCTGCCTGCCCGGGGTCTGCTCCACTGTCCCGGGGAGTCTTGCAGAGCTCCCAAACCCTCCGAGCCCCCAGGGAACCGCCCCCAAAACCACCCCCACCCCCCCCCCCGGCCCTCCGCGCATTATCTCAAAGTGCATTTAACCATCAATAAGGTGCGAAGGGAAAATTGTCTGTCACTTTAATCCATGCCCGAGGGGCTGGGAAATAAAAAGGGAGAGGGAGAAGGAGGGTGAGAGAGAAAAGGAAAGGTCTTAAAAGAGCCTAAAATCCATAGAAGAGCTGTGGGAATGCAGGAGCCAGGCTCTGCTCTCCCGGTCGTCCCTCAATTAGCAGGAAGCTGCCGGTACCAGGGCAGCTGAGAAGATGAGCAGCTTTGGGGAAGGAAACCATCCCATCCCCTCCGCCGCTCCGGGAGGACGGACCCACCTTGGGGCCGGGGTTCCGGGGGGTTCTGATGGGCCCTGGGCTCCCCTCGGGCGGCCCTGGCCCACCCTGGGCTCCCTCTGCGGGAAAGGAAAATTCCTCCCCGCGTCCTCCGCCTCTGTAAATCCGCTGAACTTGTGTCTCCGGGGGTGGGTGGAAGAGGGGGAGAGGGGATGATGGGGGGGGATGTCGGCAACAGCACCTCTGGAGCCCCTCCTACCATTCCAGAGCCGACGGCTGCCCCCGGGCTGGGGGTCCTGGCTTCCCCCTCTTCAGGGAGAGGAGGTTCCCCCCCCCCCAGCCTGCAGGGAGAGGAGGTTTCCCACCCGCCCGCTCCGCTAAAGCGATTTAGGATTTCTTTCCCTTCCCTTGGGAAGCCTCAACCCGAGTCTCAGCCATACCCGGGGACATCAGCCAGCTCCAAAGGCCCGGGGGACAGAACCCTGGTTTTTAATTTTTAGCTCCAGCGCACGGGGTGGAGGAGATTTTCGTGTTGCGTTCTCGCTTTTTTTTTTTTTTTTTTTTTTTTTTGCCTCTTTGTGTGCGTCTGTGTGCGTGTGTGTGGATGGGCGCAAGCTCCCAGAGAAAAGAAATTTTAGAGTAACAACTAAAGGCTTTCTTGTGCAGTTATTTTAAGGGCTTTGTTCAGTGCCTGAAGGGGGATGCGCCCATTTGTTCAGGAGGGGATTCATCACATGCCCCTTTCATGTCAACCAGAGGTTAACAACCTAATGAGCACTTGGTGAAGAGATGAAGCGTGTAAAGAGCCCGATTTTCCCAAATCCTGGGCTGCTGTCTTGGGGATGTGCTACTCTAACCTCTGCTGGGCTAATAGTCTCAGCACTTCCAGCGGGGAGGCCCCGGGAGGCAACCGGGTCCATCAGTGCCCAGGCAGGGCAGCATCAGCCAGACAGCCCCTTCCCAATACCCCACCGGGGAGCCGGGGGGGCCCATCCCCTCCCCTACATATGTTGGGTCAAGTCTCCCCATTGTGAGCGTGTAAAAAGGTGTAAAAACTCAATCATCTGTAGCTTTTTTAAAGGGAGGGCTTACCCTGGATTTGTTGCATAATGGATTGTTAAAAAAGTAGAGGGTTGAATTAAAACTGTTCCCTAGTCACTTTTAATTAGGCCGCTCTATTTAATTAGCAAAGTTGAAACATGCAATTAAAATTAGCTCAGTTTAGCACATGTTGAAGGAAATGGGCGACGCGGGTCCGGCTGATATTAAAACGAGTCGGAGGAGAAATGGCGGAGAAGTTTGAGCCTAAGTGAAATGACTCCGCAGAGGTAATTCAGCAAGCGACCATCTGTCAGAGGACCCTCCGGCCTCCCTTTAATTACAAACCCGCTCCTAATATCTCTATAATGACCGTCCCCACAACGCCTTACGCTCGGGCGGTGCCTCTGGATGGTGCGAAGTGCTTGGAGAGGTTGCAGATGTGTATATTTGTGATGTGATGTTTCCTAAAAGCCCAGGGCTGGG